>CAUYTI010054241.1:0-43336 GCA_963575145.1 Galago senegalensis
GAATTTTTCAATACAAAATTCTACATTCAAATAACTTTCAAAAAAAATAAAGCTAGGCTCGATGCCTGTGGCTCAAGTGGCTAAGGCGCCAGCCACATACACCTAAGGTGGCGGGTTCAAATCCAGCCCAGGCCCGCCAAACAATGAGGGCTGCAACCAAAAAAAAAAAAAAAAAAAAAGGCAGGCATTGTGGTGGGCACCTGTGGTCCCAGCTACTTGGGAAGTGGAGGCAGGAGACTTGCTTGAGCCCAGGAGTTGGAGGTTGCTGTGAGCTGTAATGCCATGGCACTCTACCCAGGGGAACAGCTTGAGGCTCTGTCTCAAAATAAATGAATAAATAAAGCTAAAATGGCTGGGTGCCTGTAGCTCAAGTGGCTAAGGCACCAGCCACATACACTAGAGCTACCAGGTTCAAATCCAGCCTGGGCTTGCCAAACAACAAAGACAACTACAACCAAAAAATAGACGGGGCTCGGTGACAATAGCTCAACCGGCTAAGGCACCAGCCACGTACACCTAAGGTGGCGGGTTCGAATCCCTAGCCTGGACCTGCCAAACAACAATGACGGCTGCAACCAAAAATTAGCCGGGCGTTGTGGCGGGTGCCTGTGGTCCCAGCTACTTGGGAGGCAGAGGCAGGAGACTCGCTTGAGCCCAGGAGTTGGAGGTTGCTGTGAGCTGTAATGCCATGGCACCCTACCCAGGGGGACAGCTTGAGGCTCTGTCTCAAAAAAAAAAAAAAAAGGAAATCCTAAAAGGGGTCACTTCATACTGGTCAAGGAAACAATACAATAAAGGGACAACTCAATTCTAAATATTTATGCACTCAACATAAATGCTCCCAGAATTATGAAACAGACCTTCATTGGTGTGAGCAATAGGATATTCTATAACATCTATAAAGAGGGGACGTTAACACTTCTCTTACAGAGCTGGACAGATCTTCTAAAACTGAATAAAGATACAAGGGACTTAAATGTGATTCTAGAACAAGTGGGCCTAATAGACATATACAGAACACACAATCCCAAAGCTAAGGAATATACATTCTTCTTGTCAGCCCATGGAACACTGTCCAAAGTAGATCAAATCCTAGGACACAAATCAAACTTCAACAAAATCAAAAGAATTGAAATTCCAGCTTGTACCTTTTCAGACTACAAGGCAATAAAGGTGGAACTTAATTGCCAACAAAAATTTTCATCCACACACAAAGTCATGGAAACTAAACGACCTTCTACTAAATGACAGTTGGGTCAAGGAAGAAATAAAGGAGGAAATCATTAACTTCCTTGAACATAACAATGAAGACACAAGCCACCAGAACTATGGGATACTACAAAAGCAGTCCTAGGAGAGAAATTCATCACATTAGATGCCTACATCTCCAAAACACAAAGAGAGCACATTAACAACCTAATGAATCATCTTAAAGAAATGGAAAAGGAAGAGCAATCCAATCCCAAACCTAGCAAAAGAAAAAAAAATAACTAAAATTAAATAAGAAATAAGTGAAATTGAAAACAAAGAATCATTCAGAAAATTAATGAAACATAAAGTTGTTACTTTCAAAAGATAAATAAAATCAATAAACCATCGGCCAGATTAACTAGAAACAGAAAAGTAAAATCTTTAATAACCTCAATTAGAAATAAAAAGGGGGAAATAACAAGTGATACAACAGAGATATAAGAGATTGTTTCTGACTACTACAAAAAAAACTATTCCCAGAAATTTGACCCTGTGGAGGAAATTAACCAATACTTGGAAACACAGTGCCTCCCTAGACTTAATCAGGAAGAAATAGATATCTTGAACAGACCAAATATCAAGCACTGAGATTGAAGAAACAATAAAAAAACTTCCAACAAACAACAACAAAAAGCCCTGGACCAGATGGCTTCACAACAGAATTCTATCAGACCTTTAAAGATGAGCTTATACCAGGCTTGGTGCCTGTAGCTCAGTGGCCAGGGCACCAGCCACATACACCGGAGCTGGCGGGTTCAAATCCAGCCTGGGCCTGCCAAACAACAATGACAACTGCAACAACAACAACAAAAATAGCCAGGCATTGTGGCAGGTGCCTGTAGTCTCAGCTACTTGGGAGGCTGAGGCAAGAGAATCACTTAAGCCCAAGAGTTGGAGGTTGCTGTGGGCTGTGATGTCGTGGCACTCTACCCAGGGTGACAGCTTGAGACTCTGTCTCAGAAAAAAAAAAAAAAAGATGAGCTTATACCTATACTGCAGAACCTATTCCAAAACATTGAGAAGGAAAGAACTTTCCCCAACATGTTCTATGAAGCAAACATCACCCTGATTCCAAAACCAGAAAAGGACCCAACTAAAAAAGGAAGACTACAGACCAATTTCACTAATGAATATTGATGCAAAACAATTCCATAAAATCTTGGCTAATAGATTGCAGCTACACATTTAAAAAATTATACATTATGATCAAATAGGCTCCATCCCAGGGAAGCAAGTCTGGTTTAGCATATGCAAATCCATAAATGTAATTCATTTATATCAATAGAAGCAAAAACAAAGACTGCAGGATCCTTTCAATAGATGCAGAAAAAGCATTTGATAAAATTCAGCATTCTTGGGCAGCTTCTGTGGCTCAATGAGTAGGGCACCAGCCCCTATACCAAGGGTGGCAGGTTCAAACTCAGCCCCGGCCAAACTGCAAAATAAAATAAAATAAAATAAAGCCGGGCGTTGTGGTGGGCACCTGTAGTCCCAGCTACTTGGGAGGCTGAGGCAAGAGAATTGCCTAAACCCAAGAGCTGGAGGTTGCTGTGAGCTGTGACGCCATGGCACTCTACCAAAAGTGACAAAGTGAGACTTTCTCAAAAAAAAAAAAATTCAGTATTCTTTTCTAACAAAAACACTTAAGAAAATAGGCATACGGTAGGCACATTTATTTTTTTTTTTTTTTTTCCTAGAGACAGAGTCTCACTTTGTTGACCTCAATAGAGTGCTGTGGCGTCACAGGTCACAGCAACCTCCAGTTCTTGGGCTTAGGCAATTCTCTTGCCTCAGCCTCCCCAGCAGCTGGGACTACAGGCATTCACCACAATGCCTGGCTATTTTTTGTTGTTGTTTGTGTTGTTACAGTTTGGCTGGGACTGGGTTCGAACCCTCCACCCTCGGTGTCTGGGGCCAGTGCCCTACTCACTGAGCCATAGGTGCCACCCAGGTGGCACATTTCTTAAGCTGATTGAAGAAATCAGTCAGCTATTGAATGATTTCAATCAATCATCTATGCCAAACTCACAGCTAATATCCTACTCAATGGAGTAAAACTGAAAGCTTTTCCACTTAGAACTGGAACCAAACAAGGATGTCCACCATGGCCACTACTATGCAACATAATCCTGGAAGTTCTAGCCAATGCAATCAGGCAAGAGAAGGATATAAAGGACATACAAATGGGGGAAGAGGGAGTCGAACTCTTGCTCTTTGCTGATGATCTTATACTTAGAAAACCCCAGAGACTCAACCACAAAACTCCTGAAAGTGATCAAGAAATATATTGACATCTCAGAGTATAAAATCAATGTCAACAAATCAGTAGCCTTTGTTTACACTAATAACAGCCAAGATGAGAACCAAATCAAGGACACAATTCCCTTCACAGTTGCTCAAAAAAAAAAAAAAAGAAAAGAAAAAGAAATACTTAGGAATATACCTAACAAAAGAGGTGAGAGATCTCTATAAAGAGAACTAGGAAACCCTAAGAAAATAAATAACAAAAGGCATTAACAAATAGAAGAATATACCAAGATCTTGGCTGGGAAGAATCAACATTGGATTGTTTTTTTGTTTTAGAGAGAGTCTCACTTGTCACCCTTGGTAGAGTGCCATGGCTTTATAGTTCACAGCAACCTCAAACTCTTGGGCTCAGCCTCCTGAGTAGCTAGGACTAAAAGCGCCCCCCACAATGCCTGGCTCTTTTTAGAAATAGTGTCTCACTCTTGCTCAGGCTGGTCTCGAACCTGTGAGCTCAAGCAATACACCCACCTTGGCCTCCCAGAGCTCTAGGCTTACAGGCATTAGCCACTGTACCCAGCCCAAGAATCAACCTTGTTATGTCTCTTCTACCCAAAGCAGTCTACAGATTCAATGCAATCCCCATTAAAATACCAATATCATACTTTTAAAAGCTAGAAAAAATAGTTCTTCATTTTGTATGGAACCAGAAAAAAAAACATGTATAGCCAAGGCAATTGTTAGTCATAAAAACATCACTCTACCAGACTTCAGGTTATAAGTCCACAGTGATCAGAACAGCATGGTTTTGTCACACAAATAGAGATATAGATGTATAGAACAGAATAGAAAACTAAGAGCTGAAACCAGTCTCTAGTTGCCATCTGATCTTTTATAAACCAAACAAAAGTATACAGTGGGAAAAAGAATCCCCATTCAACAAATGTTGCTGAGAGAACTGGATAACCACATGTAAACGACTGAAATTGGACCCACATCTTTCACCACTTACAAAAATTAACTCAAGATGGATAAAATGTCTTAAATCTAAGACATGAAATGATAAAAATCCTAGAAGAAAGTGTGAGAAAAACTCTTGATGTCAGACTGGGGAAAGATTTTATGAAGAAGACTTCAGTAGCAATCATAACAACAGGAAAAAAATAAACAACTAGGACTTAATCGAGCTGAAAAGCTTCTGCACAGCTAAAAACACAACAATTAAAGTGAAAAAATAACCTTCAGAATGGGAAAAAATATTTTCATGGTATGAATCTGACAAAGGGTTCATAAAAGAACTGAAATAAATCAACAAAAAAGAACAAACAGTCCTATCTACCGCTGGGCAAGAGACATGGAGAGGACCTTCTCAGAGGAAAACAGAGGAATGGCAAACAAACATTTGAAAAAATTATCATTGTCTCTAATCATCAGAGAAACGCAAATCAAAACCACCCTGAGGGTATCACCTAACCCCAGTGAGACTAGCCCACATCACAAACTCTCAAAGCTGCAGATGGTGGCATGGATGTGGAGAGAAGGGAACACTTTTACACCATTGGTGGGACTGCAAACTCATAAAATCTCTTTGGAAAGAAGTATGGAGAATTGTCAAAGAACTCAGATTAGACCTCCCATTTGATCCTGCAATCCTCTTACTAGGCATCTACCCAGAAGAAAAAAAATCATTTTATCATAAGGGCATTTGCACTAGATTGTTTATCACAGCTCAATTTACAATTGCCAAAATATGGAACCACCCAAATACCCACTGACTCAGGAATGGATTAACAACTGGTATAATGTATACCATGGAATACTATTCAGCCATTAAAAAAGACGGAAACTTTGCATCTTTTGTATTAACCTGGATGGAGTTGAAACACATTCTTTTTTCTTTTTCTTTTTGCCCTTGGTAGAGTGCTGTGGTGTCACACAGCTCACAGCAACCTCCAACTCCAGGGCTCAAGTGATTCTCTTGCCTCAGCCTCCCTCGTAGCTGGGACTATAGGCGTCTGCCACAATGCCCGGCTATTTTTTGGTTGTACTTCAGCCAGGGCCAGGTTTGAACCCGCCACCCTCAGTATATGGGGCCAGCGCCCTACCCACTGAGCCACAGGCACCACCCAAGCCTGCCAAAATACTCTTTCTGTCTCTTTCTCTCTCTTCTCCTGTGACTCTCACGTGTACATTGGCATGCCTGTGATTTTCCCCCAGGTTCCTTGAGCTCTATGTGTTATCTTTTATTTTTCTTTCTGTTTCTCAGACTAGATAGTTTTATCTTCTAGTTTGGTAATTATTTCTTCTGCCTGCTCAAATTTGCTATTGAACAAAGTTTAAAATTTCATCTATTATACGTTTCATTCAGGTACTTTCTATTTGGCTTCTCTATGTAATTTTCTTTTCGTTATTGATATTCTCTATTGGTTCCTACACTGTTTCCACAACTTCCTTTAGTTCTTTTTTCATGTTTTTCTGTATCTCTTTGAGCATATTTAAGATAATTGATTTAAAGTATTTATTTAATAAGTCCAATGTTTAAGCTTCCTCAGGAAGGGGTTCTGTCATTTACTTTTTTCCTGTGAGCAAACCATATTTTCAATTTCTTTGCACGTCTTTCAGTTTTTTTTGCCAAAGATTAAGGGAAGATGCAATAATTCTCAATAAAGTCTTAGCAAACTGAATTCAGCTGTACATATAAAAAACAAAAACAAAAACAAAAAACAATTTATCATTACCAAGTGGGCTTTATCCAGAGATGTGAGGGTGGTTCAACATACACAAATCTATAAATGTAATCCATGACCTAAATAGATGCAAAAACAAAGACTGTATGATCCTTTCAATCCATTCAGAAAAAGCAGTTGACAAAATTCAGCACCTTTTTATAAGAATACTTAACAAAATTGGTATAATTGGCACATACCTCAAAATTATAAAGGCAACATATGACAAACCTACAACCACTATCCTGTTGAATGGAAAAAGCTGAAAGCATTCATTCCCACTTAGAATTGGTACCCAACAAGGTTGCCCACTTTCACTACTTTTATTCAATGTAGTGCTGGAATTCCTAGCCAGAACAATCAGGTAAGAGAAGGAAATCAAGGGTATCCAAATGAGGAAGAAAGAAGTCAAACTATCACTCTTTGCTGATGGTGGGATGATCTTGTATCTAGAAAACCCCAAAGATTCAACCAAGAGACTCTTGGGATTGATAAATAAACTCAACAACATTTCAGGTTACAAAATCCATGTACATAAATCAGTAGCTTTCAGATACCCCAAATAATAGTCAAACGGAAAACAAAGATGTGATACTTTTCATAGTAGCAACAAGGTAAATACAATACCTAGGAAGATATTTAACTCTGAAACGCTGGGGAAAGAAACTGTGGAGGATGTAAACAGATGGAAAAACATGTCATGCTCATGGATTGGCAAAATCAACATTTAGTTAAATGGCTATACTACCCAAAGCAATTTACAGATTCATCACAATCCCCATTGAAATACCAATATCATTGTATGCAAATCTAGAAAAAATAGTTTTATGGTTTAAGACCCTGAATAGCCAATACAATTTTACATAATAAGAAAAAATTGGGAGGCATCCTTTTACGAGACTTCAAGCTATACTACGTGTACAAGGCTATAGTAACCAAGGCAGCATGGTACTGGCACCAAAACAGAAATATAGACCTATTGATCAGAATAGAGAACCTGTATTTCCAAATGATCTTTGATAAAGTAGGCAGAAACATACACTGGGAAAAAGACTCTCTATTTAATAAATGGTTCTGGGGAAACTGGATAGCCACATGTAGAAGAGTGAAATGGATCTTCTGGGTCTCCTTCTAGGTCAGTCTAATCAGTTTTTACCATAAAGGATGTAGCACCTGAGGTTAAAATCATATGTATGCAAGTAGATATGGGAGCCCATAACCCTAGGTCACAGGCACCCAAAAGAATTCTAAATTCTTCTATCAGTAGTTGCTGGTATTGTCTTGGTTTAGAAAAATCCTTAATTTAGCTCAGTTCCAAGTTTTAGATTCTACATTTGTCTACAGACCTGGCTCGTGTAGGGGGTTTGAGCAATAGGAAGAGGAGGGAGGAGTCAACAGAGGTAGAGAAAAAGAGTGGAAGGATAAGGGGAAGAGGGGGAGCTGGATGTGCAGAAGTCACTGGAGGACAAGAGGAGGGGAATTTACTAAGTGATGAATCCATCTGTTGTTAAGTTTGTCAAATTGTTCATTAGCTTTGGCTAAACAACCTTTTAGTGTAACAATTTTTGAATCAGACACTTGGAGTCCCTTGCATACCGATTTTAAAAAATTGCTTCCCATAGAGCGAGAGAAATCCTATTCCTCTCTTTTCCTAAGATGCCTCTCAAATGAACAATTTTCAAGTGAAATTTCCCCAGAGTGCCATTGAAAGCTCAAATCATCCTTGGTGAAATTATGCCACTTAGAGAGCGAGGCCTGAGATTAAGATTGTGATGTGTGTGCAAATAAGCAGCGGCAGTTTTTCCTGGAGGGGGAGAGGATTGAGGTAGACGATCCCATGAGAAGTGGCAATAGTCAGTCCAAAGTGATGCCTGTGCACTTCATATATCAGGTTCCCGTACAGCAGGTGGAATGCTTTCCAATGCAGACCTGACAATCTATGTTCCCCAGGTAGCCAGAAAATCAGAGATTTCTCCTGAAGCTTTTGTCTGTCTGTAGTCAGCTCTCACTTCTGGGGTTTGGACTTCTTAGCGTTTATGCTGGGAACTTCTAGAGGAAAAAAAAAACAGTAAACTCACCAACAGTTTGACAGCATTATCATATCAAATTCTGGTGTTCTTCCCTGATAATCCTGCTGATATTTATATTCTGAAGTTTTTAAACAGCTGCTCATGCAACTGCCCAGGTTTTGTAGTTGTTTTCAGAGGAGGAAAAAAGTTGGCGTGTGTTTACACCACCTTATCTAGCACTGGAATCCTTCGCCTAATGTCATACGGTCAAAATATGTTAAGAAAAAATATCAGGACTAAAAGAGGAAACAGAAAATGTTTATCATTATAATTGGAAACCTTAATATTATCCTATCAAAAAGTATTAGAGAGCTCGCCCTCTCTCAACATGATGACCTCAGCAAAAAAGGAAAAAGGAGAAGGAATAGGGAGAAAGAGAAGGAGACTATATCTCTCTGGCAGAGGATGGAGAGAGTGGTTGGTGTAGATGAGGCTGCAGAGATATTCAGGCCAGGTTTATTAAAAAGGGGAAGGTGACCCACCTGGGGTAGTGCGAAGATAGCGTCTGCGCCCAGGGGCAGTTAGAGATAACCGTGGCAGGTGGGCACATTTCACAGCTTACCTGTCAGATTAGGGTCTTTTAGCTTGAACTTCTGGGGGGTAGAGAGGAGGAGAAAGGGGAATGGTTTGGGCATGGCTGTATTAGGCCCCCCCAACAATAATGACTAACTTTATTTTGTTTCATTATTGATGAGGTGGAGTGCCTATTTGCCCTAGGTCCATCTAGGCCCTTGGTAGGATAATAAAAGACTTTAAAGGCACAAAGCAAAAAAGGATATCAAAATGGCCAATAAGCTTTTGACAAGATTCTCTTTATTAACTATCAGAAAAGTACAAATCAAAAGGCTGGGCATGGTGGCTCACGCCTGTAATCCTAGCACTCTGGGAAGCTCAGGCGGGTGGATTGCTTGAGCTTACAAGTTGGAGACTAGCCTGAACAATAGTGAGACCCTGTCTCTACTAAAAATGAAAAACTGAGGCAAGAGGATTGCCTGAGCCAAAGACTTTGAGGTTGCTGTGAGCTATGACACCACCACACTCTACCAAGGAGGACCAAGTGAGACTGTCTCAAAAAAAAAAAAAAAAAAAAAGAAAGTGCAAATCAAAATAACATCAAGTTATCATTGCATACCCATCAGAATAACTGAAATTAAGACTGACACGGCAATTGTTGGAGAAATACAGAGCAAATGGAACTTTTTATACTTTATTCAAGGGAGTATAAATCGGTAAGTCCACTTAGGAAAACCTTTTGCCAGTGTCTTACAAAGTTAAATAGACATCTATGACATCACTCAGGCTGGGCGCCCATACATAGCTCAGTGGGAAGGGTGCTGGCCCAGTGCACTGGGGCTGGCAGGTTCGAACCCAGCCCAGGCCTGCTAAACAAACAAACAAACAAAATACCATATCATCCAAGATTCCATTCCTGAGGATTATTCAAGACAAATAAAAACATGTATCTGCAAAACGACTTTTAACAAAAATGGTCATAGTGGTTTTATTCTGTTTAAGTGGGGGGGGGATTGTTGAGGAGGAAGAGAAAGAGGGGAAGAAAGAGGAAAGAAGGGCTTTTTTTTTTTTTTTAAGCAAGCCAGGTTTATCAAGCATAGCAAGATTTATTAAGCACTGGGTATAGAAAAGATCATACACTCTCAATGTCTGTAGAGAGTAGACTGCTCCAGTAAGGAAATAGCCACAGTGACTTTATTCTTAGTAGCCAAAAACTGGTGATAAACTATGAGTCTGTCAACATAATAGATAAACGAAGTAGTGTAATCATACAATGAAAAACCACCGGCTTGGTACCTGTGGCTCAAGTGGCTAAGGCACCAGCCACATACACCTAAGGTGGCAGGTTCTAATCCAGCCGGGGCCCACCAAACAATGATGGCTGCAACCAAAGAATAGCCAGGCGTTGTGGCGGGCACCTGTGGTCCCAGCTACTTGGGAGGCTGAGGCAGGAGACTTGCGTGAGCCCAGGAGTAGGAGGTTGCTGTGAACTGTGATGCCACAGCACTCTACCCAGGGGGACAGCTTGAGGCTCTGTCTGAAAAAAAAAAAGAAAAACCACTAATACATGAAACAAGGTGGCTCTCATAGGCATTACGCCAAACAAGAGAAGCCAGCCATAAAGCAATATAAACTATATGGTTCTATCTACATAACAGGCAAAATTAATCTAGGGTAATATAAGTTGGAATATCGGTTATTTTTGAAGGGAGGAATATGTTAATAATGACTGGGAAGAATCACGAGGAACCCTTCTAGAGTTATGGAAATGCGCTATATCTTATTACAGATATTATGATTTTCAATTCTGGAATTGTCATTTTATTATTTTATTTTTTCTATTTTTTGTTGAGATTGTTGTCTTTTTATTCAATAGAGGCTTAATTTTTTTTTTTTTTTACTATTCTTGAGCATAGTTATAATAGCTGATTTAAATTCCTTTCCCCTGGCCAGGTGTGGTGGCCCACACCTGTAATCCTAGCACTCTGGGAGGCCTAGGCAGGTGGATTATTTGAACTCAGGAGTTTGGGACCAGACTGAGCAAGCGTGAGATCCTGTCTCTACTAAAAATAGTAAAACTAGTTGGGCATCATAGGAGGGACCTGTAGTCCCAGCTACGTAGGGAAAAGAGAATTGCTCAAGTCTGAAAGTATGAGGTTGCTGTGAGCTATAATGATGCCATGGCACTCTACCCATGCCAACAGAGTGAGACTCTGTCTCAAAAAAACGAACAAACAAAAAAAAACCCAAACCCTTGTCTGGCAATTCTAACTTCTGAGGCATCTTTGGGTTGGTCTCTCATTACTGATTTCTTTTTTAAGTCACAAGTCCAGCTTCTTACCTGTCATATGTAAGTAATTTTGGATGGTAACTTAGACATTGTGGAAGATTCATTGTCTGAATTCTGTTAAATTCTGAAAATCATTGATTTATTTTAACAAACAAATCTGCTAAACTCAAACTTTAAACTCTGGTCCTCTATGATGGGCAGCAACCGAATTTTCAGTCTCTGCTGGCATCTGCCTGTACGTGCATGATTCACGAGTCAGATGACAATTTGGGCTGAGTTATATCCAGACTTTGGGGTCCCTGGTTCTCCCCTATCTGACTTCCCCATCACTTTCTAACTCCTTTAGTTTCCCTGAAATCTGTCCCTCTAGTTCATCTAGCTAGTAGAACTTTGTTTTTCTGAGTTTTTGCTGCCCCATATGACACTGGCTGGTATTAAGAGCTGTAAAAACAGGAAATTTACTAAATGGCTTTCCCTTCTTCCAAGAGTTGAAATGCATTCGGAGTCACTGCATTTGGTTTTTCTCCAGAATTTCCATGTAGCTGCTTTTTATATTTTGTTCAGAATTTATACTGTTAACTGGGAGAGAACTGGCTTAACAGAAGTTACTGAGCCATTATCAGAAGTGGTATCTGAAATGTTCTAGATCTTGGTTTGTGTGATGGTTACATAAGTCAATATATAGTTTAAAATTAATTGAGATAGGAGGTGGCACCTGTGACTCAAAAGGGTAGGGCACCAGCCCCATATGCCAGAGGTGGTGGGTTCAAACCCAGTCCCAGCCAAAAAAAAAAAAAATTAATTGAGATATACACTTTATGGATTTGTGTGTTTTCTCATCTGTTATAACTTTAAATTTTTTTCAGGATGAGAAAGATGGGTCAAGTTTTAAAATACCAAGCAGGAAATATCTAACATTCCTTAAAACTAGGGTTTGCATACTCACATGCCTAAAAATGCCAAGACGGTCAGATAGGGAAGATTGATAACAACATGTCGGTGCTTAATTCCAAGAAGGCAATCAGTGGAGAGATGACCTGAATTTTGTAGAGCTGGAGATCCTTACTTTTGTGTATATTCTTCTGATTTCAAGATTTCAGCAACTTAATTTAAACTTGTTACGACTATTATAGGATTCTAAAACAAGTCTGCGAGCACTGTGTTTTGGTTCTCAGTTGACATTTGCTTTAGATATCTTAAGGACTGCATGGGTGTAGAGACAAAGATGTTTTGGCTTTCTTGCCCACAGCCTTGGGTGTGGGATGAGATAAGGATGTCTGGGCTCTCCTGTTCATACCCCCAGACAGGCGGCACAGGATAGAAGCCTCCTTGTGCTTTTAGATACCATAACTATGTACCATAATGCTTGTGTTGTAGCTGTTTGTCACATTGCCACTTGTGTTCCCCCGGTTATAAAGGTGTACAGGACCTTCCCCTTGTGCAGATTACAGATGGTGGATGGCAGATTAAGAATTGTGAATTGTGGACCTCCTATGTAGCCCAGCTCTCCAGCCGCCAGGAGCTGGATAATGGGAACCTGACTCACTGGCTTCCCCCCATTGCTGCCTTGAAGTGAATAAAGAGCATGTCATTAACCAGGCGTTATGGTGGGTGCCTGTAGTCCCAGCTACTTGGAAGGCTGAGACAAGAGAATAGCTTAAGCCCAAGAGTTTGAGGTTGATGTGAGCTGTGATACCACAGCACTCTACCAAGGGTAACATAGTGAAACTGTCTCAAGAAAAAGAGCATGTCATATCTACCCTCTGTGCCAAAGTTTTCCTTCCACTATCTGAAGTGAACTGTTTCCACAGTAGACACTCATGTGCATCATCTTAAATCCTCTCAGATTCACTTCTTACCACAACTACCATTCTGGTGTCCTGTTCTTTGTGATTTTAGCCAGTTTTCACACAATGCCTTGCCTTGGGCACTGAGTTGAGCAACAATTCTTGGTTCTTCCCACTAAGATCCCTCTGAATCTGTACATCTGGGCAATTGCAGAGCAATCCTTGACCAGTGGAGGATAGGAGATCATGGACTACCATCCACCTAACAAGTAGTAGCCATACTTCTGTTATAGATTAACAGCCTTTGACACTTGGAATGCAACTATTGTTCTATAGAAATTTTTTCTCAATCCTCCAAACTATGGAATATTGGAAGATGCTTATATTCCCTTGGAACAGATGGAAGTATATATTAATAATATTTCCCTGTGGCTAGCTATGTTAACTTTCCTTCTCTCTAACACAGCAATCCCATGCCAGTGATTTCCACATAGCACCTCCTTTAGTCTTCCCAACATCTCTTAAGGTAGGTCTTACTTTTAAGCCCATTTTTTCTGATATGTTTTTGCATAATAGGAAAAAAATAAGCTGTTTTCTCCTACTGCACCTTTGGTGGGATTTGCTAGAATGGTTCTGGCTCATGCAGATATAAAGGGATGAAACACCTTCATTTCTGGGCGGCCATGTGAGCAGCAATCATGCTGAGATCAGTCATTAAAGGCAATTTACCAGTGATGTGGGATGAGGTGGCTCACACCTATAATCCTAGCACCTCAGGAGGCTGAGGCAGGTAGATCGCCTGAGCTCAGGAGTTCGAGACCAGCCTGAGCAAGACCAAGACCCTGTCTCTACTAAAAATAGAAAAATTAGCAAGGTGCTATGACAGGTGCCTGAGGCAAGAGAATCACTTGAGCCCAAGAGTTTGAGGTTGCTGTGTGCTATGATGATGCCACACAGCCCTCTACCCAGGGTGACTGAGTAAGACTCTATCTAAAAGAGTCGCCTGTGGCTCAGTGGGTAGGGTGCCGGCCCCATATACTGAGGGTGGCATGTTCAAACCTGGCCCCAATCAAACTGCAACAACAAAAACAAAAATAGCCGGGCATTCTGGCAGGTGCCTATAGTCCCAGCTACTTGGGAGGCTGAGGCAAGAGAATAACCTAAGCCCAGGAATTGGAGGTTGCCATTAACTGTGACACCACAGCACTCTACTGAGGGTGACAAAATGAGCCTCTGTCTCTTAAAAAAAAAAAACCAATAATAACAATTCTGAGGTATGTGTTTTACACCATTCCTAGCATTTTTCTGTAAAGTTGATCTCTGGTGCCCCTTGTGTGGCTAGCTTGATGACACATTTTATTGGTGGTCTTTCCTTGCCTGTATCACAGAGCCACTTCATACCTGTGTTCCCTGTACCTTACAGATAAACTACCTCACTTGAATTCTTGCCTCAGGGTCTGCTTCTGAGGGAATCAAACTAAGACACCTTGAAGGTGGGGTTTCCCATAGAGCATCTCTTGGCATCCCATTCGGAAAGAGAATACTGGAGGAAAAGAATCAGGGAATAAAAGACTTTACTATTTCTTATTTTTCAAAGGGTACCTCCTTCCATCCTGGTCTACCCACAGAGCTTTGCCTAATAGCCCTGTCTTCTGTAGAACTTAGCTCTGCCAAGAGACCACCTGAAATGAAACAGAGGTTTAGGCTCAAATATTAACTTTCAGTAGAAATGAGCTACAAGCAAGCATTTTCAGGATGTCAAGATCTTCCGAAGCAGGTAGTCCCAAACCCTCTTTCCTCTTCCTCCCTTGCTGAAAGGATATGCTACCCCAAGAATCACTAGGAAAATTCCAGATAGCTGTCTTACTCTCTTTTTTAAAAAATTATTTTGTTTTTCTTTCTACAAGAGTCAGATTTGCTTTTTCTGTAGTCCAGGCCTGGAAGAACCAGGTTCCCAGCAAATCTTCAACCTGAGAATGCTTGTAACATTCTCTCATTCAATTATTCACTCATTCTCTCATACATTTATTCACTCATTCATTCAGTAAATATTTGTAAACATCTATTGTATGCCAGGATAGATGCCATACTGACTGAGAGGTGCCCAAGACTTATGCATTTCTTTGTAGCATGTAGCGTACACATATGTGTACATGCACATGTTATTTTACCCTAGAATTTTACCTTCAGTAGTTATTTAACTGCTTAACCTAACAGTGTTCTCCTGAGGTCAAGGGAAAAAGACTTTGGTCTTGATCCCTCCCTGTAAGGATTTTGAAATAAAGAATTGTTCTGGCTCGGTGCCTATAGCTCAACCGGCTAAGACGCCAGCCACGTACACCTAAGGTGGCGGGTTCGAATCCCCAGCCCGGACCCGCCAAACAACAATGATGGCTGCAACCAAAAAATAGCCGGGCATTGTGGCGGGCGACTGTGGTCCCAGCTACATGGGAGGCTGAGGCAGGAGACTCGCTTGAGCCCAGGAGTTGGAGGTTGCTGTGAGCTGTAATGCAACGGCACTCTACCCAGGGGGACAGCTTGAGGCTCTGTCTTAAAAAAAAAAAAAGAATTGTTCTACTACAAGAAGTGATTAGAAGAAAAAAAGAAAAGAAATAGAGAATTGAGGCTGCTCAATATTAAGACCATCCAAGTGTAGATGACATGCCACAGATTTTCTTCCTTCATCTCTAAATGTAAATCTAAGTAAATGTAAATAGGAATTGACATGATTGGATATAAAGAGAGGAGGAACCTAAGAAAACAATCTGATTTTCTGGCTAGAATGACTGGTTGTGGTGCCTCCAAAAACACAGAAAATGCAGAAGAAAGAGCAAATTTACAGTGGGAGGCTAAAGACTTAATTCCATCTGGGACATGCTGAACTTGATGAGGCCTAAGGTCAGCCAAGTAGACATATCTGCTTGGATATATCATGGTACCTGAAGCCCTGAAAATGCTCACCAAGCAAAAGTTTGTTCAAACGATTTGGAAAGTGATTGACGGTTTCTTACAATAGGAAAAACCTATGAGAGGAAGGTAAACATTCTTTTAAATGATTGTGTTAACTCTCAAGGCATTGCTCAATGGCTCAATAAGTGATGAGAGACGCAATAAGGACCACAACATCTTGCAGAAGGGAAAAGGAAGTGGAGGTGGGAAAACTTCAGGAGTAACTTCAGTGGTCAGAAAATGCAAATGCAGCCTCAGCACAGCTCCTCCCAGGACCACTGCTGACCCAGATGTGTTCCTGAGGAGGCCTGGGACACATCTGGCCTTCAGCGGTTTCATTCACTGCTCACTTCAACAAAGCACGCACAACATTGCTTACCTTTGAAGTGTTGAGCCGCACTCCATGTGGGGAAATTTTTCTGGATTACCTTAATTCCATCTGTAAGAATCCCAACAGCCTGCAAAAGATGTTCTTTGCTGTCCCAGGTACCAGCAGGATGGTAAATTTGTTTTTCAAGCTAGAAAATTCAGATAATACTATCAGCAGGAGGCAACAGTTTTTTCTGCTGCTCCTAATTTCTTTCCTTGTGTTCAAGCTCATCTGTACTGGCTTCAGCACCCTTTCTTCATCTCTAAAGAGTCAATTCTATGGTGCTTTCTGTCACAGAGAAGAGAGCCAGAGAAACAAAATACCCCTTAGGAGAACTAGAAATGGTATAGTGTTAGCTAAGCGTTCTAACATACAATCAACCAACCAATGATAAAATTGTTTCAAAACAAATAATTAGCACCCAAACTATAGACATTTGTAGTAAAAAAATAATTACTCATTTAATTCAGGTAAAAGTGTGTTCCTAAACTGGAAGGTCTGTGCATCTACGGATAATTTTAAATGGAGCATAGAAGCAAACACGTGGGCATTTGGGATTCTTTTCCTCCAATTTACCCAAAGAAACAAGTTGGTTCAATTATCTGGTGTTTTGATCCACATGGATGGAAATTCACTATTTCATGAACCCTGGAGACTGGTAATAATAGTGCCCTTTATAAGATTATTTCAATTTAAGTACAGTAGAACATCTGTAAGTTGATTACCCAAGGGACTGTAACAAACTAGTCAACATACGGAGGTGGTCAACATAAGGAACTAGGCCTCTGATATGTACACGTGGTGCAAATTAGGTCAACTTAAGAGGTGGTCAATGTAAGGAAGCGGTCAACTTGGCAGGTTCTACTGTATATTAAATATTTTTTTTGTTCCTTTTTTGGCCAGGGCTGGGTTTGAACCCACCACCTCCAGCATATGGGGTCAGCGCCCTACTCCTTTGAGCCAAGGCGGTGCCCTATATTGCATACTATTTATCATAGAATTATAGTTACTAAACTCATAAAATATTTTTCTTGAAAATATGCAATAACTGACAAGTCCTAAGATGTGGTACAGAAATCCCAGAACAAATTACACAGTAGCCAGATGCCAGATGCCAGGGTGTTTGGGGCCTGGAAGTACCCCAGATAGATTTGCAGCTTGGGGTGAGCTTTTACAAGGAAGGATGAAGTGGGGCCAATGGAAGGTTTCTAGCTAAATACCTGCATCAAACCGAATTTAAGTCCCCTGTGCTCCCAGCCATCTCTCAGGGTGGTTCCGCCATGGCTTTCCCTGGAAATGATGGCTGCAATGACAGCAGAGTCCACACAATGCCTTTGTCCCACTTCTTTGATCAGAGTCTGGTAAGGATTTATGGCCCTCAAATCCATCTCAGCAAACATTTCAGAACCACGGATCTCTAAAGTAATAAAAACAAAACAAGGGTGCCTTATTTGTTCTGTTCCAGAGGAGAATCCTTTTTCTAAGTTTGCTAAGTTAGCCACTGCCCCTGACTGCTGCCCATGGCTTGGGACAACCATTCTAAGACATATACTATTGCTCTCTGACTGCAGAAACCCAGACAGGTCTGTAACCTCCAACAGGTGCCACTTTCTCTCTGTTTCTCCTAATTTCCCCCACACTGGCACATGGGGACATCTCCTGGTCTAGAACTCAGCCAACCCAAGGTTTAGCCTGGCCCTGCTACTGCCTGGCTACTGGAAGTCTCTCCTTGCTGAGCTTTGGGGCCCTGATCTATAAATCAGGAGGGTGGGGTGAGATGTGTCCTTGTGGTTGCTTCCAGCTGTGACACTCTAATACTGGGATAGCATCACAAAGATGACTTTGGAACAGAATTACAAAAGAGAGGAAATAAAAGGATCAAGATGCTTGCTAAAATGCTCAAATTCACATGAAATAAACACAACAACCAACAAAAACCAAAGCCAGAATCTAACATTTTATGTAAGCAGTAGTTTCAGTAGAAATAATAGTAGAAATAAACACATCTGGACAAAGTGTTGCCAAAGTTTGGAAAGAATGAGAGAAAAAAAATGATAAGTGAGTTGTTAGGTTGGTCAGGATTCTGGGTTTTTTAATTGTTAATGTTATCATCATGATTATTATACCTTTTCAAAATTAAATTACTTCCTAAAAAAGAATCTGAAAATGATGATGGGGGAAAGGCAAACATTTGTTTTGCTTTTCATTTACCTCAGCTAATCAAAGTGTTTAAATCATAGCTGGGCCCCAAGCTCTCCATGGTCAGGATGTCTCCATAGCAGCCATGGTGAGGATTTGGGTGAGGGCTCATTAAGTGAGTGAAAGGGTATGAGTCCACTGCGGTGCCTGGAAAGCAGAATATAATTCACATAAAGCCTTGGAGAAAATACAGCTTGAGTTGGTATAAGGAACATCACTAAACCAAAGGCAAGGGCTGCAGACTTGGTCCTCCCCACAGCCCTTGTTGCCATTATAGACTCAAAAGACAAAACAGAGGTTCCCCTTTCCCACTCTATTCCACACTGAGAGCTAAAACACTGTGGAAAAGATTATAAAATTCAACTCTTACAGCATTTGCTGCAGTCCATTTATTTATTTATTTAGAGATAGAGTCTCACTCTGTTACCCTGGGTAGAGTGTCATAGTGTCATACTTCACAATAACCTCAAACTCCTGGGTTCCAGCAATCCTCTTGCCTCAGCCTCCTGAGTAGCTGGGACTACAGGCACCCACCACAACACCTGGCTAGTTTTTCTTTTTAGTAGAGACAGGATCTTGCTCTTGTGCAGGCTGGTCTTGAACTCCTGAACTCAGGTTATTCACCCACCTCTGCTTCCCAAAGCACTAGGATTACAAGCATGAGCCACCACACCCGGACTGTCCTTTTTTTTTAAAAGATAAAGTCTTGCTCTGTTGCCTGGACTAGAGTGCAGTGGTATTATCATAACTCACTGCAACCTCAAACTCCTAGCCTCAGGCCATCCTCCTGCCTCAACCTCTCAAATAGCTGGGAGTATAAAGCACAATACCACACCCAGTACTCTTTCTATTTTTAGTAGAGATAAGGTCTTGCTCTTGCTCAGGCTGGACTCAAGTAATCCTCCGGCCTCAGCCTCCTACAGTGCTAGGATCATAGGTGTGAGCCACCAAACCTGGCTGTGCAGCTAGATCAGATTGCCACAAGATTTGTAAGCAGGAACCTTGAGGGAAATTTAAAAACACTTCTTAACAAATGCTTCTGCAGATATAAACATCCTGATTAACAATTTGCCTTTGTTTAAGACAACATGAAAGTGGGATGTCATAACAAGTTAAATACATTCTTATTTTATATCATATTATTGTGAAGCTGAGTTTCTAGTTAATAAAATTAGAAATAAAAATTGAATTTACCAAAAGAATTTAAATTCAATCTAATTCTTAGTTGTTTCTCTCAAAGTCTATATTTGGGTTTTTTGTTTGTTTATTTGTTTGTTTGTTTGAGACAGAGCCTCAAGCTGTCTCCCTCAGTAGAGTGCTATCATATCACAGCTCACAGCAACCTCCAACTCCTGGGCTCAAATGATTCTCTTGCCTCTACCTCCCAAGTAGCTGGGACTATAGACGCCCACCACAATGCCCAGCTATTTTTTGGTTGCAGTTGTCATCGTTGTTTGGCGGCCCCGGGCTGGAGTTGAACCTGCCAGCTCAGGTGTAAGTGGCTGGCACCTTAGCCGCTTGAGCCAAAGTCTGTATTTGTTAATGAAGATACAGAGCTTTTGCTAAAGGAGATATAACATTATATTCTGTAATGTTAAAAAGTTTGTTCCAATAGTTGACTGGTACCTCAAGACTACAAGTATTTGTTATAAGGAAGTATTTTATTAAAATTTTTGATGCAAAACCCCAGAATCTGACCACTTCTTCCTTCTGTTACTGCCATGGTCCAAACCAGCATCATTGCTCATCTGACTCTTGTCCCAGCTTCTCACTGACCTCTCTCTCCACTCTTGCAGCTTACTGTCTACCCAGCAGCCAGAGTGGTCCTGTGGGAACAGGCATGAAGTCAAATCCTTCCTCTTTCTTAGCTTCCTAGTGGCTCCCTTCCCATTTAGCCGGATGGCCAAGTCCATCCTGTAGCAACTTCTTCCTTTCACTCAGCCCCCTCCAGGCATGTTTTTCTCTGTGCTTTATCCTTCCACACACCAGGCAGGTGTCTGCCTCAATTTGTTCTTTGCCTAGAATGCTATTTCTTCAGGTAGTTCCTTCACTTATCCCTTCACTCCCTTCAGGTCTCTATTTAAATATCACTTTATCAGCCAAAGCTATAAATAGGTCAGGAACAAAAAAAAAAAAAATGAAAGTGGTCCTTAAACATTTAAAAAGATATTCAACTGCACTCAAAAGAAAGAAAGCTGTATTAAAATATCACTAAAATATCACTAAAATAGCATTTGCCAACTGTTCAATTGGCAAGAATCTAAGTTTGGCAATATACTCTGGGAGGGGCTGCAAGGAAATAGGTGTCTCATATATGTGTTACTGTGAAGACAGTAAGCCTGTTTCCAACAGGCTGTCCATTTCACCACTGTTTATAACAGCAAAGGACCAGTGATAACACAAATGTCATTGACAAGGGACTGATTGAATAAGCTAAGCTCTATCCACACAAGGATGCAAATGTAAAAAGGAAAGATCTGTATACACTCCTATAAAATGCTCCGCAGGCACAGAGTAGTACTTACTATGTATAGAAAATCATATTCTTTGTGTAATGAAGGGAAGAAAATACAAGTATGTATGTGTGTGTGTAATTTGCTCATACTTTCAGAAAAAAATAATACAGGATGAACCGAAAACAAACAAACAAAAAATTATGAGTTATCAGACAGGATAAGAGGAAGGTAGAGGAACAGGGTTAGAAGCTAGACTAAATTCCTTTTTTATGGTTTTCATTTTGGAGCCATACAAATGTTCCCATTATTTTAAGAGTTAAGTCAATGAGGGAGTGGGGAGAGGAGAGGAGGAAGGGGGATGGGGATGTCACAGTGTATGGCACACCTCTAGGGGGAGGCACACAATTATAAGAGAGTCTTTATCTAACAAATGCAACCAGTGTAACCTAATTCTTTGTACCCTCAATGAATCCCAAACAAACAAACCAGCAAAAAGTTAAGTCAAATAGGAAATAAAAGGAATTGTAAAAAAGAAAGAAAGAAAGAAAGAAAAACCAACAAATCTAATTCTATATCAAATTGAAAGTTTAACATAAAGAGGAAAATTATCTCAAGTGAGTCTGAACTATGTCAATGTAATATATACAACTAATGGAACACACCCCATGAACATGAAGAATCACAATATAATCTTAAACCATATTCCTAGTCTCACTGTTGGTTGGTAATATTGGCATAGTTATTTTGACACTATTATATATAAATAGGTAATTATGCTAAAGTCCTTAGAACCAGGAGATTTGGTGTAAGATAACAGAGGAACAACTATAAAATTAATGTAATGTTGTATTCTTTTTTTTTTTTTTTTTGAGACAGAGCCTCAAGCTGTCCCCCTGGGTAGAGTGCTGTGATATCACAGCTCACAGCAACCTCCAACTCCTGGGCTCAAGTGAGTCTCCTGCCTCTGCCTCCCAAGTAGCTGGGACCACAGGCGCCCACCACAACACCGGCTATTTTTTGGTTGCAGCCATCGTTGTTTGGCAGGCTCAGGCTGGATTCGAACCCGCCACCTTAGGTGTATGTAGCTGGCACCTTAGCCACTTGAGCCACAGGCACCAAGACATAATGTTGTATTCTTAAATATGAATGTGAAATATCTGTATGAACACATAATTATTTTTCTTTTAAAAATATATATTTTCTGGGCCAGGTATGGTGGCTCACACCTATAATCCTAGCACTCTGGGAGGCTGAGCCAGGTGGATAGCTTGAGCTCATGAGTTTGATATCAGGCTCAACAAGAGCAAGAGCCCATCTTTAAAAGTAGCCAGGCGTTGTGGCAGGCACCTGCAGTCCCAGCTACTTGGGAGGCTGAGGCAAGAGGATCACTTGAGCCTGAGAATTTGAGGTTGCTGTGAGCTATGGTGTGATGGCACTCTACCAAGGTGGCAAAGTGAGACTCTGTCTAAATAAATAAATAAATAAATAAATAAAATGAGTCACCTTTCAATTATACATACCTATATGGTAGCTGTAAAATTCTGTTCCTACCAGACAATTGAAAAAAAGGAGCAAAAGGGTAGCACCTGTGGCTCAGTGTGTAGAGCACTGGCCACATATACCGAGGGTGGCAGGTTTGAACCCAGCCCTGGCCAAACTGCAACAACAAAAAAAGCTGGGCATTGTGGGGGGTGCCTCTAGTCCCAGCTACTTAGGAGGCTGAGGAAAGAAAATTGCCTAAGCCCAAGAGCTGGAAGTTGCTGTGAGCTGTGATGCCATGGCACTCAATCGAGGGTGACAGAGTAAGACTCTGTCTCTAAAAAATAAAAAAATAAAATATGTATATGTATATGCAATATGTATATAGTGTATAGTCTCACTCTGTTGCTGGGATAGAGTGCTGTGGCATCATAGCTCACAGCAACTTCAAACACTTGGGCTTGAGCAATCCTCTTGCCTCAGTCTCCCAAGTAGATGAGATTACAGGTGCCCAACATGACACCTAGATAGTTTTTCTATTTTTAGTAGAGGTAGGTTCCTGCTCTTGCTCAGGGTGCTCTTAAATTACTAAGCTCAAGCAATCTACCTGCCTCAGCCTTCCAGAATGCTAGGATGACAGGCGTGAGCCTTTCTGCTCAGCCAGAAATAAAAATTTTAAAGTCTGTTGCTCTGACTTTAAGTAACTGGAAATTATTTTTTGAGTATTATTATTTTAAGCCTCTCTTTTCTAAATTTGGAATTATACATCTCAGAAACACTTTCTTCTGAGTCATTACTCTATAAATAAAGACAAGTTGAACATTGCTTCCAATGGCTTTTCATTTTCTTAGGTCCAAGTTTTGACATTTTCTTATTCAAGGTCCCTTACCATCTCTCCAGTCTACCTCTCCACCTTCACCGCAGAAATCCTCTCTTCTGTTCTTGTCCCACTGACCTGCTCACTGTACCCCAAACACTACTTCTCATGCATTTCTGCTTCAGTACCTTTACTGAAGTTATTACTCTCATTCAGCAGGCTCTTCCCTTTTCTTATTAAATAACCAAGAATTCTTCAACTTTCATATCCTCCCGCCCCTCCAAAAGCCTTTCAGGCCTGAACATACTAGCTGAATGTGAGCTCTTTCTCCTAAACTCCTCCCAGACTGGTGGTTTTTTTTTCTTTCTGTTTATACTCATTTAACTCTTATGTACTACCTAGCAGTGAGAGTTTTCTCTTCATATGCCTTGCCTTCCAAGGCACTCTTTCATATACCTCTTGAGAAGATATCGAGCGTAATAGGTGCATTGTCAGTTAGAAGTAGGCAGATCAATAAATATTCAATCATTTAAAATTCCCACTGCTATTGCCTTTACCTCCTTGGTAAGCAGAATGCACACTTAATTATAGAAATCACAATTGATTGATGGCTAAGTTGGTCAGGAGAGCCCACTCTTTCATTATGTGCAATCATTGCTCCTTCTGATTCAGGACTGTGCTGGGTGTTTCTGTGGACACTCTGTGAACCATTGCAAAGGTCAATCAGTGACTTACCAATAAGGCCAATAAGTCCCCAAAGCATGACAGAGGACATCATGGTGGGGAAACAGGTTCTGCATAATAGAAATAGAAAATCTGAAATCGAAATTGATTAATTTTAAAACTTGAAAGTTTTTTACAAGAGGCTTTTTTTTTTTTTTTAGAGACAGAGTCTTATTTTATCACCCTCAGTAGAGTGCTGTGGCATCACAGCTCACAGCAACCTCCAACTCCTGGGCTTAGGTGATTCTCTTGCCTCAGCCTCCTGAGTAGCTGGGACTACAGACACCTGCCATAATGCCCGGCTACTTTTTGTTGCAGTTTGGCCAGGGCTACGTTCGAACCTGCCATCCTCGGTATATGGGGCTGGTGCCCTAAGCACTGAGCCACAGGTGCCACCCAAGAGGCTTTGATTTTTTTAAAGTTTAGAATTATTTTCAATTCAGTATCCATTGTCCACTTCCAAGATAGCATTCTGAAAGACTCAGTACATGGTTGGTTGGTGGTTTCCTAAGCATAAACTTCCAACTCATTTCAATCCAATTTCATGTTGGCATGGGCCATACATGTCTTACATAAGTTATCACACACACACGCCCATCCCATGTCTAAACTTGATGATCTCACAGTTTTGTTTCCATTCTCTTCTTTTCTCTTTTTAGAGACAGGCTCTTACTCTATCACCCAGACTACTGGTGTGGTGCCACAATCATAGCTCACTGCGGCCTCAAATTCCTTAGTTCATCAGAGCCTCCTGCTTCAACCTCCCAAGTAACTAGGACCACAGGTATAGGCCACTATCTATGCCTAGCTAAGTTTTTAAATTTTTTTGTAGAGACAGGTAAGTTCTTACTATGTTCCCCAGGGTGCTAACTCCTAGCCTCCTCAAGTGATCCTCCCTTCTCAGCCTCCCAAAGTGCTGGATAATAGGTATGCAACTGCACCCAGCTTATTTGATCCTTATTTATTTATTGGAGATAAGCTCTTGTTCTGTCATCCAGCTAGCATGCAGTGGCATCATCATAGCTCACTGCAACCTCAAGCTCCTGGGTTCAAGTGATCCTCCTACTTTAGCCTCCCAAGTAGTTGCAGTTACAGGTGCATGGCACCATGCCCAGCTAATTTTTTATTTTTCATAGAGTTGGGATCTCACTCTTACTGAGGCTGGTCTTGAACTCCTGACTTTAAGCAATCCTCCAGCCTCAGCCTCCCAAAGTGCTAGAATTGCAGGTGTGAGCCACCATGCCTGGATCCATACTTCCAGTACAGTCTACATAGGGAAAACAAATCACAACACCAACAAAATACCACGAGAAGCATCAGAGAACCAGAGAACATGACTTAGAAGAGGTTTCCTGTGCTCCATATCTCTCTCCATCAATTGTTTTCTTGATTTCATTGGAAAGATAACTTATAAATTTCATAAGATATAATAGGACCAGTACTAACCTGGTCTGCAAGGTCACAGAGAAAATCTCTCCATTTAAGGAGGTCTTCTGTATTCAGCAGCAACTTGCTCTTCAAGCTTTTACAAAGCAGTGCCCTTGTCCGATAACCTAGGTTTAACAATTGGAGAATACACCTGGCTTCAACTGGGTAGACCTCAGTGTGGCTCTACCACCACAAAGGAAGTTTTAAACACCTGCATGTAGACTCACCTGCTTTTTACCTTCATCCTGTATGATCATTAGAGAGCTTTATATATGGTTTAAAACCCCAAACCACTAACCTTTTTAGACCTAATTATAATAGTACTTTGTACTTAGGTGGCCCCTTTAATAAAAGGATTTCAAAGGGTTTAGTAACCACTATTAATTAGTTAATCCAATGACCTTCCCCCTCCCCAGTTTGTTCTGGAGGCATGTATTTGATGTATATTTTTAAATGTACTAGGCAAACAGCTTCTAAATTTGAGAATAAGAAACAGATAAACTGGAAGTACTAGCAGCTTTCACTCTTTAACTGATGGTTTGCTTAAAATACTGATTCTTCTGCTCTTTGTTTCCCATTCCAATGTCCTATATTTCCTATACCAATATGCCACAAGATCTCATGCCATTATGTCCCGGGACCCCACACCAATATGTCATGAGAGATTATGCCACCATGTCCCATAGTCCTTATACCAGTATGTCATGAGAGCTTATGTTGCCATGTCTCATGATCATGGTGGGTGAACTTGGCCACCTCTAACAGGTGCGAGTGTGGCTGCCTGCTCTCGGAGACTGATGCAAAGCCAGGGAGTAGCAACATGGGTGCTCTTTGCCCATACTTTCTGAGGATGTGGGAAAAAAGGATTTGGCCGCTGATGAAAATTTCTTCACACTTATGTCCAAAAGAAGAAATGAAGCATATTGTGCAGCCCTAAATACAGGAAATGGAACGGACATTCTTGAAATAGGCAAAGTACATTTCCCAGAGGGGAAAAATAAGCCTGGCCTGGATCCTTCCATAAGGATGAGAAGTGCCTCAGACAGTACATAGTCCTCCCACACAGCCACGGAGTGAAAGAGGTGTGCGGAAGCTGAGCAGTTAACAGGGATGGGAGGACTAAGGCACAGGCAGCTTTCCAGCTTGCTGGCAATGAGCAAACCACAATTTTTAGGAGAACATGCCCTTGGCACACTGATATCTGTATTGTCTCCTGGCACTCCTCCCCTGCCTGTCTTCCTGCCTCAAACAAACTGCCCTGTAGTGGCCTCCCATTAGGGGGAGGGGTGAGGATGTTCTCAACCCGTCAGTGATTCCAGGCTTGGCTCTCAGGAGAATGACTTGGAGGGGCTGCTTCATCGCCACCATCAGTCCTATAGGCAGGGCCTCTCTTTAATAAGAGATTGTGCAGGGCTCTGGCTGCCCCAAGGCAGCCCTTAGAAACACTCTCACCAGGGACAGTGGTGACATTAATATACTCATGGACCACCCAACTGCAGGGAAGGGGAGCCACTTATGTGAGGTTTTCAGGCTAGTGCAATGAGAAAGAGACATTTCATGGAATATAACATGGCTTTAAGGTTTTAAGTTACCAAAAAATGATCTGAAACCACAATAGGCATCATTTCTGATATCTTTCCATTGTCCTCCTAAGTCTCACAAGGTTACGTGGTAGCCACAAAGGACAGGACCTATGTCCTTAGTTCCTTTACCACATGCAAAGTTCAAAACAGAAAGCAAGAAACCAGAACATCCAGTTTCTTTCAGAACAGAGGGCAAAGTTGGATCAGGGAAAAAGGGCCCACGTGGGCTAGACTGTGCCTAGTAGCTGCTGGCCTAAGTATGGGGAACATGTCCCTTAGACCTCACTACAGCTCCTCTCTAGACCTCAGAATTCAGAGGCTTAAAATGAAGAACATAAGCTCACAGCTGAATCTAGTAAACTTAGAAATATTTCAGAGGTGGCTCGGCACCTATAGCTCAACCGGCTAAGGCGCCAGCCACGTACACCTAAGGTGGCAGGTTCGAATTCCTAGCCCGGACCCGCCAAACAACAATGATGGCTGCAACCAAAAAATAGCCAGGCGTTGTGGCGGGCGTCTGTGGTCCCAGCTACTTGGGAGGCAGAGGCAAGAGACTCGCTTGAGCCCAGGAAAGTTGGAGGTTGCTGTGAGCTGTAATGCCACGGCACTCTACCCAGGGGGACAGCTTGAGGCTCTGTCTCCAAAAAAAAAAAAAAAAATAGTATATATCATTATTTTTCTGATTACAAATATATGTTAATTAAAAAAAAAAAAAAAAATGGCTATGCTATAGAAGACCAACCTTATTCTGAGCATGGTCCCAAAAGTCAGAAATTGAATAAAGGAAACAGTTTTAAGGGAAATAGATTTTGACTCAACATAAGAATTTTCTAACAATAATAGCCATTTTCCAACACAGTGAGCTACCTCATCAGTTGGTCCATTCCCCATCACTACAGGTTCCCAAATGGCTAATGAAACTTATCAAGAAACGTATATAAAGAATTCATGCATCTGGGTTCAAATTTCAGCTCTATTTCATTCAGTGTAACTGAAGATAAATTACATATACTTACCTAAACCTCAATATTCTAACACATAAATTAGAGACTAAAATAACACCTGAGTTAGACACTAAAATACCTAGATGCTACAAAGTTAAAATGAGTCAAAGTACATAAAACTATGGCACAGCATGAGTTGACAACCATTAGTTTCCTTTTAAAAAACTGTAATTCTTTGTTTTGCTTGGGTACAAGACTGGGATAAGATAATTTCACAGGGGCACCTGTGGCTCAAAGGAGCAAGGCGCTGGCCTCATATACTGGAGGTGGCAGGTTCAAACTCAGCCCCACCCAAAAAATGTAAAAAAAAAAAAAAAAAATATATATATATATATATATATATATATATAAAATTTCTAAGGTTATTTAACAATTCTGAGATTTTACTAATTTCGACAGCAGCAGACTTCTTAGGACTTCATAAATTAACCCTATAAAAAATAATCATTTGCTTAGCTAACAAAGTATAATTCATCAATTATAGGCCAGTAGTGATCATTAATAAATACTGGTGATTGGACTTACACAAGATTGTTATAATCTACAAAATAACTTATTTATTAATAGCAGTAATCCAAGAGAAAAAAAAAAAGCTTTGAACTGAAGTAGAAGTAATTCGAGAATTAGCTAATTATTCTTTGCCTGAGGGCATGTTCTATTTAGGTATTTTTATTGAAAAGATTTCACAGACCTGGCTTTATCCATATATCTACAAAGATATATCCATAAGAAAAATATCAGGCATGTATCTTTATACTCAAATTTGGTTTTACATTGCAAATGTACTAAAGTTTTCAGATGCAGATAATTTTAAAGCAAGTCTGCTTTTTATGCATATGTACAAGCTTGCCAAACACTGGAAATTTATTATTTTGTGAAAAAACATTATAGTAACATTTATAAGGAAGAAACTAAAAGTATCCTTTGCCTAATAATAAATTTTAAAAAAGCAAAATATCATCAATACTAAAGAGATACACCTAAAGATTTAGAATAAGATAATGAAATCAGGAAGTATGCAATTTACCTTACGGCCCACATATACAGGAATGCCAATAATCATTGCAGGAATAGCAATGCCAGCTATTAAAGCAATTCCTACAGGAGCACCAACAAGCGTCCCCAGCTGCCACAATATTTTCTTCTTTCGGCTCCAGGGTTTCTTCCCCCAAAAAGTACATCCTGATGGACTAACAGAAAAAATTACAATGTAAAGTAAACTGCTGTAAAGCATCCCAGCAACAAATTGCTATAATACACTAAAACAATGAAGTATTAAAAAAATTATTAAAAAATCCTTATATTTAGGATTATTAAAAGAAAAACTTCTTATATTTAGTTTTCCCTCTCTTTCTTTGAATTCTGAAATTATCAAACGCCAAAAAAATTAAGGTAAGAACCACAGTTAAATTATATTAATGAGATAGTGATTGCTAAGATCTATGTTAAAAATTTATCTGTAAGTTTGAGACTAGTCTAAGTAAGAGCGAGATCCCATCTCTGAAAAAATAGCCAGATATTGTGGTGGGTGCCCATAGTCTCAGCTATTTGGAAGGCCCAGGCAAAAGGATTGCTTCAGCCCAGGAGTCTGAGGTTGCTGTAAGCTATGATGCCACAGCACTCTACCAAGGGTGACAAAGCGAGACTATCCCCCCCCAAAAAAAAAATTATCCCATGGTCCTCCAATACCCTCAAAACATTTAGTAACAATGCAAAACATGTTTCTTTTAGCCCTATGTTAGACACTATCTGATTATATCATAAACTCACTTTGTGACCTGAATGAACAAATTTGTATATGAGAAAATTCAATGGAAATATTTATGATCTGGCATAATTACATAGGGTATTAAATACTAGATTAACCTAAAACAAAAACTAAAACCCAAAAATAAATCTCCATTTTGTATTTTTGACAAAATAGTAATTACAAATGACTAGCATAATAATTTGGCTCCTCTTAACTTTTTTGTACCAAGGCCAGGCCCAGTGGCTTATGTCTATAATCCACTTTGGGGCTAAGGCATGATGATCACTTGAGGCCAGGAATTCAAGACCATCCTGAGCAATAAAGCAAGATTTTCTTTACAACAAATTTAAAAATTAGCCAGGTGTTATGGCATACACCTGTAGTCCCAGCTACTTGGGAGACTGATGCAGGAGGATCACTTGAGCCCAGAGGTTTGATGTTGCTATGAGCTATTATGATGCCATGGTACTCTAGTCTGTACAACATAGCGAGACTGTCTCAGAAAAAAATAAAATTACATAACAAGAATAAAAAAAATCCCTTTAAGTACAGTATTTTATAAATCTTTATAAATCTCAAGTTTAACAATGCTTAGGATAATAGTTGCTCCAAAAAAATTTATTTTGTCTTACAATATAAAATTATATTTACAAATACTGGTAAATAGTTCCTTCTATAAACTTACCTTAGATAATGTAAATCTGAGATTTCTTTCATACACAACCAACAAAACTCACAGCCACAAACAGCACATGTCATGTGATTGCAGCTCCCATCATTCATCTTTATTATATAAGCAGCACATCGTGGACATGGCTTTATGTCATCAGCTATTAGGAACATAGAGAGACCTCATAAGTATGTAAAACTGGTCTAAAAATCATTTCTAATAGATTATCGATATCAACTGCAGCACTGCCAAAAATCTTCAGATGAAGAGTTTAACTGACAGCTTTAACTTCCTGTTTTTGGTATATAAAACACTTCTTCCCTTCTGAGAAAGGAATATATTTGACATTAAATTTTCAAAACATAAACATTTTTCAAACTCAGCAATAAAACAATGATAACAAACACAACAAAAGAACAAAAAAAAAAGGAAAATCAAGAATAGCTCTAGGCAAACTGTGAAGTATGTCAAGTTTGTTTTGACTTGACCCCTTAAAGCTATCTTCTTTGAGTGGTACTTTCTCAGTTTTAGAATGAGAAAGTTTAACCATCTCAACTTAATTCAAATTTGAATATTCTGTGTATTATTCCTTTAGTGAATGAATACTAATAGGAAGAGACAATGTGACATTAATCTGAAGCACTATAAATTCACTTTTCTTTCAATAATATCAATTATACGCTCTATAAAAATAACAATACAGATATCTTCAGAAAAGCAGCCTTTCACAGTATTTTACTTCATACAATAGACAGATGGCCCTTGCAAAGAATTAGCACCCAAAATAAAAGGGAGGAGGTAAGAGATTAAGGGAAGTCATGTAGTTATAAATATAAACCACCAAAAAGTTTCAGAATAAAAGCAACCATTGTTGGTTACGTTCATGACTGTTTTTAATAGGTTGTCTTTGTCTTTTTTATTTATTCACTCATTTATTCAAATGTTGTTGGTGTATGCTCCTTACGTAGTAACATGTTTACAATGCATAATGGAGCCAAGGTAAAATCAAGAGGTATATAACTTTAGGAATCACTGACATAGAAAAAGTTTATTTCTCAAATTATGTAACTATTTTGAATTGTTACTATTAGCCAGTTATATTTTCTACCTACACATAGTTTGTTTATTTATTTTTTTTTTTTTGAGACAGAGCCTCAAGCTGCCCCCTGGGTAGAATGCTGTGAGGTCATAGTTCACAGCAACCTCAAACTCTTGGGCTTAAGCAATTCTCTTGCCTCAGCCTCCCAAGTAGCTGAGACTACAGGCACCTGCCACAATGCCCGGCTATTTTTCGGTTGTAGTTTTCATTGTTGTTTGGCAGGTCCAGGCTGGATTCGAACCCGCCAGCTCTGGTGTATGTGGCTGGCAACTTAGCTGATTGAGCTACAGGTGCCAAGCTGCTACACATAGTTTAAAGAAAGATATTTACAGTGCTAAGCACTGAGTTTAAGTATTTGTTCCAAGTTATTACATTAAGCTATATTCTATTCTCCTTTCTACAAGTATTATGGTCAAATTTTACCTGTCCTTCATCAGTGAATTCAGGTTTCCTAAGAGCTTTCTTCCAGAGCCAAAGCTGTTTTTTAACTTAAGAACTGGTCAATGCTCACAATTAGTATTTTAACGATTCAGGAATTTTGAGCAAAATGATAATTCTAAGCAGTCAGATCAAGAGAAATGATCACAAAAATGAAAATTTAAAATATCCATAAGTGATGATTTAAGTGATCCCAAAAACATAAAGTCTACATTATAAATTTTTAAACAATGGGGTTTGAATGAAAAAACAAGCTGCCTTTTATACTCGATACAACATTTAGTATATCAAACTAAAGAATGCTAATTCTGTTTAAGCAGCATCTGAATGCTAAACTTCCTTATTATAAGAGTGTGCTGAACTGACTTGGCACCCATAGCATAATGTTTACAGTGCCAGCCACATACACAGAGGGTGTTAGGTTCAAACTCAGCCTGGGCCAGCTAAAAACAACAATGATAACTGCAACAAAAAATAGCTGGGCGTTGGGGCAGGCACCTGTAGTCCCAGCTACTTGGGAGGCTGAGGCAAAAGAATTGCTTAAGCCTAAGAGTTTGAGGTTGCTGTGACCTGTGATGCCACTCTCTTCAAAGGTCCTCCCCAGTAAGGTATTATTTTATGTCCTGGGATCCTGGGATTGGATAAAATGTCTGTAAGTTAAAAAAATATTTAAATAAAAAGAATTCCAAGAATAAATAGTGTTTAAGTTTGTAATTTTGTGGTATTTACACAATTAGAAATAATCTAAAGATGATTGCTTAAAATTAATATCTTTTGTATATTTTGTATAAGACATATTTATAATAATCAACAGTTTTGGACTACATTTGGCTATCAGTTATATAAATCACCATGATACTCCTTATTTCCTTTTTTTGGACAAAAAATTTTTTCCAATCTCAGAACCATTTTCTTTCACAAGGAAGTACAAGCACTTCTGGGATACAAATGTACTAAAAAAAAAAAAAGGGCTTTTGAAAAGTGAGGGCAAAATAGAAACTGAATACTTTTTCATATTAAAATAATTAGTGTTCTGTACATGTCAAATTATTTTATTAGAAGAAGTCAGATATAAATACCTGCTGCTCCAGACTCTTGACTGTAACTAATGGATGAAGAACGTATAGTTCTCAAGCGTAAACTCTGGGCTCTTTCTTGTCGAGCAGCATCACACGTCTGGTTGGGGTGCCAAATCTGCTTACAGTGGTAGCAAAACTCTGTTCCACAGCCTTCTCTCCCACAAGTTAATTTTGGACAGCTGGCACATCCAAATGCTATCACAGCATATCTTGAAAAAAAGAAAAGCAATTTAAAATGTGACATAAAACAAGCTATATCCATTAAGTAAAAAATTATTCAACTAAAATGTTATTCCTTAAAAACATTTTCTATTTATGCATTAATAGTCATAAACCCTATGTTGCTAATATAAAAAATGGGGGAAAATGAATAGTTTACAAATTAAGGCATATAAATGGCTTTAAAATATTTTAAAAGTTCAGTTTTTACCTTTTACCTTGTAACTTTTAAGCAGGATACCAAATTGCCTGTCCCAATTTTAGAAAAACTACATTAAATTAGTGTAGTATTGTGTACATTCATAAAAGACTAGAATACACTAAAAATCTCAAGAGTGGTTTTTCTGGGCATTGGGGTTTTAATTTTCTTCTTTATGCATTTATACACTTCTGATTTTATACAATTAATTTAATTTCAAAAACAAGAAAGTGAAAAGAACAAAATTACTTATTTAAAAATGTAATAGTTATGGATAAGCTACCCTTATCAGTTAATGGCACACTATACCAATATATAAATTATGTGACAGCTTTGTGTTCATGAATTCCCACATTTTTATTTCTAAGATGCATAGTAAAAGTGGTTTTTGGTGCCAATCTCCTATCAAAAGGAACCAGTTGGAATTTCTCAATCAAGAAGCCGGAGTTGGGACTGGGTACAGTGGCTCACACCTATGATCCTAGCACTCTGGGAGGCCAAGGTGGATGAATGGCCTGGGCTCAGGAGTTCGAAAGCAGCCTGAGCAAAGTTTTTCTACTAAAAATAGAAAAACTAACTGGACATTGTGGTGGACACCTGTAGTCCCAGCTACTTGGGAGGCTGAGGCAAAAGAATCGTTTGAGCCTAAGAGTTTGGGGTTGCTATGAGCTATGATGCCTTGGCACTCAACCCCAGGGCGACAGAGTGAGACTCTTGTCTTACAAAACAAAACAAAAAGAAGTTGAGGTTATTTGTTTTGTTTTTTGCTTCAAATAAAAGACTGAGAATAGAAGATTTAAGACTAGCTAATACCTATTCTCTGATGTAATATTTCCGACACGTGAAAAATATTTTTACTTTTGGACACTCTTTGGCATGTATCCCAGAGAAATGAAATTTATGTTTATACAAGAAAACTGTACATGGATGCTCACAGCAGCTTTGTTCACAACAGTCGAAAACTGGAACAAGCCCTGATGTCTTTCAAAAGGTAAATGGTTTAACAAACCACAGTGTATATACACAATCAACAACAAAAAGAAATTATTGATATAGGTTAATAGCTGAATCTCTGGGGAATTACACTGAATGAAAAAAGAAGTCAATCTCAAAAAGTTACATACTGTATGATTCCATCATCTATATAACATTTTGAAATGACATTTTAGAAATGAAAAATAGATTAGTAGTTGTCAGGGATTAGGGACTGGGATTAGGAAGAGGAAACGGTAAGAGGCAAGTGGTTATGAAAGAGTAACATGAGGGATCTTTGTTGATGGAAGTGTTCAGTACCTTGACTGTAGTGGTGAATAAATAAACATGATAAAATGCTATATAATTAAATATACACATACATATACAAAGTACAAGTAAAACTGGGAAAATTTGATTAAGATTGGTAGATTGCATCTCTGCCAGTATCTTTGTTGTGGTATTGTTCTATAGCTTTGTAAAATGATACCACTGAGGCAAACAATGTGAAGGGTACACAGGACCTCTCTGAATTATTTTATACAGCTGCATGTAAATCTACAACTATCTTGGCTTGGCGCCTATAGCTCAACTGGCTAAGGTGCCAGCCACGTACACCTAAGGTGGCGTGTTCGAATCCCCAGCCCGGACCCGCAAAATAACAATGACGGCTGCAACCAAAAAATAGCCGGGTGTTGTGGCTGGCGCCTGTGGTCCCAGGCGGAGGCAAGAGACTCGCTTGAGCCCAGGAGTTGGAGGTTGCTGTGAGCTGTAATGCCACGGCACTCTACCCAGGGGGACAGCTTGAGGCTCTGTCTCAAAAAAAAAAAAAAAATCTACAACTATCTTAATAAAACTCTGAATTAAAATATTTCTTCTTTTTGGGGGGGAGTGCAGTGACAGTCTCAGTCACGCTCAGGTTAAGTGCTATCGCATCACAGCTCACAGCAATCTCACACTCCTGGGCTCAAGCCATCTTCTTGTCTGAGCCTTCTGAGTAGCTGGGACTACATGTACTTGCCACAACAGACACCTAGCTAATTTTTCTATTTCTAGTAGAGACAGCTTTTGCTCTGGTCTTGAACTCCTAAACTCAAGCAATCCATTTACTTTGGCCTCCCAGAGTGTTAGGATTACAAGTGAGCTACTGCGCCCCACCTTGAATTAACATTTCTAGGAGGTTCTCTTTGAAAATAGTAATGCACAAATCTTACCTGTGGATAAGAGGCTTTTGTAAATACCAAACATTTCCTTCTGCCTAGAAATTTAAGAGAGTTTTCAGGGCTTCTCCTGTTACTGACAATAACATTTGTAACTGAGATTTTATTAAATTTCAGGATAATCTATGAAATTATGCAAAATTATAAGTGTCAATAGTAAGTCACTTTACTTATCTCAGTGTTGACATAAGTGTCAGAATTCTTTCATTCTTAGACCCCATGCTCCCTCAGTACCTTAAACTCTAAACTTAAATTTTACATCTCACGTTCCCTTTTATCTGATAGACCAAATCTCTAATTACCATTCTCTCTATCATAGACACATTCAAACAGAGCTGAATCAAATTACCATTCTCTACCACAGATAGATTCAAACAGGACTGAATTAAAGGCAATTTACATTAACATTGGGTTACTTGGTATAACTTCACTTCTCTGAGTCTTAACATTCACTGCAGTCCCAGGAAAAGAAAAAAGATCCTCTGTTTTCTATCAAAGTTATTACCGCAGCTCAGTGCCTGCACCTCAGAGGCTAGGGTGCCAAGCACACACACTGGGGCTGGTGGGTTTGAACCTGGCCTAGACTTGCCAAACAACAATGACAACTGTAACAAAAAAATAGCCAGGCGTTGTGGCAGGTCCAGTAGTCCCAGCTACTTGGAAGGCTGAGGCAAGAGAATCTCTTAAGCCCAAGAGTTTAAGGTTGATGTGAGCTGTGACACCACAGCACTCTACTGAAGGCAAGATAGTAAGACTCTTATTTTTTTTAAAAAAAGGAAGTTATTATCTAAAGTATCTATGATCTAAGATAAAGATTTTCGTTTAAAAACAGTAATTTCAGCAAAAAGGAAATGGCATTCTGTTCTAAACCTCTTCTCTAACCTGCCTTTTACTGAAGGAAGGGAGGAGGGGAAGAGGAAGGACAGAATGAGGAAATCTGTGTTTGTAGGGGACAATACAAGACCAATTATTTTCTGAAGCTAATCACAATTTATAAAGCCAGATAAGTTTAGGTTAGCTGGTACAAATTCCACTTCCACCACTTAATTACCTGTATAATTTTACATAAGGTACACAATCTTCCTACAACTAAATTTTCTCATACATAAAGGAAGTATTCACTGAAGTTTTGCTCAGCTTCAGTATTTAGCCAAAATCAGTCAGTTTTGGCTTTGGTCTTGAGAAGGCTGTATAAACAAATGACAGTTCCAATGACATTTCTAGTACCTCTGCACTTGTTCATCACTAATGACCATATAATCATACAAGTTACTATCATTTCTACATCAATAATATATCATTTGGATTGAATATTAACATAAAAATACTCATTTTAAAGTAGACATTGGCATTCCAGACATAACTTAGAGGAGAAATCTTTTTATATAGTGAAATTCTGCTGGATAACTAAAGTATTAATGTACATTATGTGGCAAGAATAAAATGCTATGATCGTTACTAATGACTGTAAAAAGCCAAATTTAGGTACAAGCTTAGCTTTCAAGTAAGTAAATAGGCAACTAGATTTAGAGTTAACATGAACACTGAGAGAGCTTTAACTAGATAAATTCAAGAAGAATATTCTTTTTTTTTTTTTGAGACAGAGTCTCAAGCTGTTGCCCTGGGTAGAGTGCCATAGGATCACAGCTCATAGCAACCTCAAACTCCTGGGCTCAAGCGATTCTCTGTAGCTGTCGTCATTTGGCAGGCCCGAGCTGGATTCAAACCCGCCAGCTCTGGTGTATGTGGCTGGTGCCTTGGCCGCTTGAGTTATAGGCGCCGAGCCAAGAACACTCTTTGTGAGCAAATATTTCTAAAAATGTAAAGAGTAATACAAATTAACGGTATCATAATTCTAAACTTTGTAGAAGTTGTTCAGTATACTAGTATTCACATCACCAAACAAAACTTTTTTTTCTTTTTTTTTGAGACAAGAGTTACACTATGTCACCCCCGGTAGAGTGCCACTGCATCACAGCTCACAGCAACCTCAAACTCTTGGGCTTAAGCAATACTCTTGCCTGAGCCTCCCAAGTAGCTGGGACTACAGGTGCCTGCCACAATGCTCAGCTATTTTTTTGTTGTTGTTGTAGTTGTCATGGTTGTTTAGCTGGTCCGGCCGGGTTCAAACCCACCAGCCTTGGTGTATGTGGCTGGCGCTAGAACCACTGTGCTAAGGGTGCTGAGCCTAGACTGAGTCTTAAAAAAAAAATTCTACTGGATGGTTCTTCACATCTTGACAAGAAGAATTAAAAGCAGAATGTTGACAGTGCCTTTTCAAATTTTCGTAACAGGTTCCCAAATGTGGTACAATATTCATAAAAACATAAAGGTGCATGGCAAGAAAACTGAGAGATAATTGGGGACCTAACACACATTGTCTTCTCGATAATTAAACTTGGAACAGCTTCATAAATTGCTTTGAGATGATAATTCCCTATGGTATTGGGTCTAGAGATTTAAGCTTATTGATAATGACTGGTTAAAAAAAAGACTGCTTATAAAGAATAAAATTTTTGAAATTTATCTAAATATTATATCCTAAATACAGTGTTCCTCATATAAAATATAAACTAGAAAACTTTATCCTGAATTATATATTCTGCTATGGACAAAAGTAGGAACACTATTCAAGTGAATATCTATTTAGAATTTTTAAAATATGCAGTAAAATAGTAAGCTAGTATCAATAGCAAACTATTACCTACTAGTATAAGGCAATTATCATTCCTGCATCTGATTGCTTCTTAAAATTATTTTTTAAATAAAAATTTATACCTATTCTTGTATCCCAGAAGTTCATCATACCATGATGGTGGTATCTGACTTTGGTCTTGGAGGAATATTAATTTAACATTTGACCACTGGCTTGGTCAAAATGCATCCCCCAAATTAGGATACAATAATAAAAAGACTTATAAGATTTAAATATGACAATATCTATAGTGTTCAGGGTAGGGAGAGCAATGAAGGGAGGAAGAGAAGAGAGAGGTAGGGTTACAGAGATAGACTGAGAATTTAGTTCATGGCACACTACAGGTACTCAAATGTTAGAGATAAAGTACATTGAACTTATTTTATTTATGCTACTTCTCAGTATGTTTTTAATGGAAAAGCTAAACATTTAAGAACTAAACATTCAAGTCTATTGAATCTGCAAATTCTAAAGAAAAACAGGATTATCTTTAGTAATATTGACAATTTTTTCATAAATGTGTATTTTGATTACTATAGAAGTTAGTCTAGTAGTGCTTTCTTATGCTAAAAATTCTTGAGTTAGTCTAGTAGTGCTTTCTTATGCTAAGAATTCATTTCATGTTCCTAGGTATTCAATTTTAACAACAATGGTATTAGCCACAATCTATAATATATCAAGGAATTAAATGTACCTAGCAGTCACACATTTTGAAAACAGAATATTAGGTCTCTTGGAGATGGTTTTCATTATACGGGAGCCAAATTTATTTTCCACTGGAAAACAATTCTCAAATTATAATTGAAGCAAATGGTACAACTAAATTAAATACAAAACACTTGCCTTACAGAAAATTTCAGGAATCTCTCTCTGCTCTAGTGCAATAGGTGTTATTTTGGCAAAGAACAGGCTCAGCAGAAGGTTAGCGAAATAACTGAGTAACAGCAGTTAACTACCTAAATATCTCTGGCTTAAATAGCACCTACATCTTGGTTTAGTAAATAGCTCCATTTCCTTCTATGACCCATTATTTAACTCAAGCCTTACTTGGCTTCTCTGTCCTTCAGCTCAAAGTCTTTAGCTACTATACTTGGAATGCTTAAACCTTCTTGCTTAGCAGGAGTGGAAGGACAGGAAGAAAGAGAGGAAGACAGAAAGAAACCGAAATAGGGCAGGCTTTCCAAAAGCATCTTCTGTTCACTGGATTGTTAATCCATGTTAAAAAAGGGCTCAGTGGTCAATACAGAAAAATGCTAATAAGCAGAGGGGGAAAAGGAGGTCATGGTGTATGGTGCACCTCCTGGGGGCGGGACACAGTTATAAGAGAGACTTTAACAAATGCAATCAGTGTAACCTAGTCTTTGCACTCTCAATGAATCCCAAACAATAAAAAAAAAAGAAAAAAAGAAGCAAAATTAAAGTGGTTTATAGTTTTTTACTATAGCATTTGCTAGAAAAATTTTTAACATACATAGTAAGCAGTATTTCCTGTATTTATTTGATCATAATATTTCTTTCCTGGGAGAGTTTCAAAGTAATTTGCTATACAAATTATACTATTACTGATAACATTAAGGAAGTAGGGATAAAAGCTAGGGAAGTATATTCTGTCTGGAACAAATTCCTTCCAAAGGAACAAATAAGGAGGAAAAAAAACATACCCAAAATGAAATATGATTCTAAGATAACACAGTCTCAATAAAGATTTTGATTAAAAAATGAGAAGAATGAAGAGAGATTATCAGCAAAGTCCAAGATATTTTTTATAACCATAATGCTTTGAACATAACTTTAAAGAATAAAGAAACTATAATCAGAAATACCAAAATTATTTGATCCAGTTAAGGAAAAAAGTCAAGTTTCATATTGAATCAGTAGGCTTATATATCTACTTTCAAGAAGTTATTACCATTCCAGCAGAAAAGGAACAACTTGCTTGGATAATATAATTGTGAGAAAGTCTAGACAAAGGGAGTCTCATCTCTTGGTTCCCTTTTTTTAGGATCTTCAACCTACATAGAGAATGCATTCTGTTCTTTACACTTCAGGCTGCAGGGGTAGCCCTCAGTTGTTCGCAGGCCTACACACCTGAAACTAGTTGGAGAAGTCTATCTTAATGAGAAATCTAATTCTAGCTATATTATCTAAAGTCACATTTCTAAATCAACTAATTATTAATAGTAAGAGAAAGCTGACATATCCCCTGCATCTTATATATTAACCTGGCTCTGAATCAAGTTGTGAAGAGAAGAATGTTATTTTTATTGACTCCTTAAAACACAATCAAAAATCACAGTATCAATTAACAGTGTTTGGTGTAAGAGCAGTATACAGGTTGAGCAACAACCTTAATCTAAGCCTGAGCCAGAGCAAGACCTCATCTCTAAAAATAGCCAGGCATTGTGACGGGTACCTACAGCCCCAGCTACTCAGGAGGCTGAGGCAAGAGAATTGCTTGAGCCCAAGAGTTTGAGGTTGCTGGCACTCTACCCAGGGCAACAAAGTAAGACTCTGTCTCAAAAAAAAAAAAAAAAATCTGAAGTCTGAAATGCTTAGATTTAAGTTTACTACACTGTTAAGACACAGAAAATGTGAACTTTGAACGTCAAAGAAGGACCCATAGAATGTATCAAATATCTAAAGTGTTAAAAAATACCTGGGTTGCTGTTATGGTTAGGAAAAAGAATAAATTAAAAAGAGCAAATTCTACCCCAGAAGAGTATCAATGTACATAGTTAACATTCAATAAAAAAAAAAAAAGAGCAAATTCTTCAGTTCAAGCTATTAATTCTTAGAGTACTTTACTTTTAAGAATGTATGTTTTAACACATAAATTTAACACTAGTCATGAGTTACAACTTCCCCTGCAACAGTTTACTGTATTCATTATGGCTCCTCATACACAAAGGTTGTTTTCTAAGTCACCTATACTTGCTTCTTCTGTATAAAATCAAAGCTGCTCTAGGCGCAGTGCTTTATGCCTGTAATCCCAGCACTCAAGAGAATTGCTTGAGCCAAAGAGTTTGAGGTGGAGGTGGGTGGACTGCCTGAGCTCACAAGTTAGAGATCAGCCTGAGTCTGAGCAAGACCTGTCTCTAAAAATAGCTGGGTATTGTGGTGGGTGCCTGAAGTCCACTAGCTATTTGGGAGGTTAAGGCAAGAGATTTGCTTGAGCCCTAGAGTTTGAGGTTGTTGTGAGCTATGACAGCACTGCACTCCACTGAAGGCAACAAAGTGAGACTCTGTCTAAAAAAAAAAAAAAAAAAAAATCAAAGCTGGATTTGTGATCTATGCAAAATTTCCAAAAGGTCATCCTACAAAAGCATTTTCAGCATGTCAAAAGATAACCAAGGTATGGCTAAAACCCTTCTTTGTAGACAGGAATTAGAGTCATATAGACATGAATTAGGATTCTAAAAATACATGTTCTTTAGTCCCTAAGTCTATGGCCCTATTTTCTAAAAATCTACTAAGAACAATATCCTTCACCAGAGTAAGTTATCACTGATGGCCATTTAAATGCCACAGCAAACCAGCATAAAGCTACTCAACTTGATTATAGTTGATCATATTACCTCTAGGTATATGACTTAAGTTAGTGGCATATAATCAGATTAGTACATTCAACAATTTTTTATTGAGCATGGGGTTAACCTGTGGGTACAAAAAAACAAGCTTTCTTTTTGTACTCAAGGGGCTTACAGACATTAAGTCATCAATTATATTCTAGTTTAGTAAATGTTATATATATATATACACACACACACACACACATATATATATATACACACACACACACACACACATATATATATATATTCAAGGTTCCCCAGCCACGTTAGAAGCACTCACAGGACATGACACAGATAATGTGTGCTCGTAACAAAGTGGCCTTAGCCAAGTGAAATGTGGTGATGCAATTAAACACCAACGTTTTGCTATCCACCTCGCCAATGCACAACCTAAGCTTCCAAGATAGAAGGTAATCAGATATTTTTTACCCAAGATAGGTACTATGCTTATCCTCCTCTTACACTGGGGTCTCAGTCTCTCACCCTAATTTTTCTCCCTAGTCATAGCCAGATTGTTCTCTGAACCTGCAAGGACTGGCATGTCCTAAAAGTAGGCTGACTAGACTCACTCTAGCTAAATCACAGCACTCAGATTTGGCCTGTTAGGCCCCTTTTCAAAAAAGGTGTTTTAGAAATATTGTCCTTTAAGCAAGCTTAATCTGCCCTAACCCTCAGAAGAGTGAAAACAATATTAGGTTAGAAACCCCAAGAGATATCAAATAGAATCCAGGTCAAATTTCTTTTCTTTTGACTCTGTGGTAAGGACAATATTTCTTAAGGTGTGTTAAACTGTATGTTTAAGTAAAATTAATGTCAGGTAAAGAAAACAGCCATAGTGATAAATAACAAATACAAAAGGAAAAATTTACAATTTCACACCTAGCATTTCTGGGAAAAATTCTTTCAAGTATATTGTACAATGAAAGCAGTTACTAAATATATGCCTGTGGTCCTAGTACTGCAGCTGAGCACTTCAATGCATGAACTGCAAATATTCAGATATTTACCAATGTTCCTTATGCCAGAATTAAATAATAAATGGAGTCTTAAAAAATCTCTCTGTAGTTTCCAAAAGTTTTAATAAGCTCCAAGAAGACAGGGATTGTCTTTAGTTTATTTAATAACCTCTAATACCTGGCACATGAGTATACTGAATATATGGATGACTTCTAAAGATGAGGAATAAAAAAATAACAGCTATGGAAGCTTACTGTGTTATGAATTTTTCAAGTAATAACATTAAAGATCTATCTCAATTAATCCTTGTTAACAACAATTTAGGATAGGGATTCAAAATCAGTTTGTACATGCTCTTGCTAAGTAAAACTAACTTTTTTTTTTTTTTTTGAGACGGAGCCTCAAGCTATCCCCCTGGGTAGAGTGTCATGGCATCACGCTCACAGCAACCTCCAACTCCTGGGCTCAAGCAAGTCTCCTGCCTCAGCCTCCCAAGTAGCTGGGACTACAGGCGTCCGCCACAACGCCTGGCCATTTTTTTTTTTTTTTGGTTGCAGCCATCATTGTTGTCTGGTGGG
>CAUYTI010054243.1:0-55815 GCA_963575145.1 Galago senegalensis
AGACTTGCTTTTCCACTCTTGTGATGCTTCACCAAGGAGAATGTTTTTCAACTCCATCCAAAGTAATACAAAAGAAATAAAGTCACTATCTTTTTCATGGCTTAATATATGTCATGGTATGTATATATATATATATATATAATACACATATATAATACACATATATATAATACATATATAATTCACAGTTTATTAATCCATTCAAGTGTTGTTGGGCACTTCTGTTGATTCCACATATTGTCTATAGTGATTCAAACTGCGATAAACATTGAAGTGCAAATGTCCTTATGGTAAAATGATTTTCTTCTCCTGGGTAGATACCTAGTAATGAGATTGTGGAATCAAATGGCAAGTCTACTTTTAACTCTTTAAGTGTTTTCTATACTTCTTCTCAAAGATGCTGCATTATTTTTTAATCCCACCAACAGTGTAAAAGTGTTCCCTTCTCTCCACATCCATACTGGCATCTGCAGCTTTGGGACTCTGTAATGTGGGCTATTCTGTAATGTGGACTTAGGTGATACCTCATGGCGGTTTTGATTTGCATTTCTCTGATGATTAGGAATGATGAGCTTTTTTTCATGTGTTTGATACCCATTTGTCTGTTTTCTTCAGAGAAGATTCTCTTCATGTCTCTTGTCCATTTACACGTGGGCTCGTTTGCTCTTTTCTTGTTGCTTGGTTTGAGTTCTCTGTAGATTCTACTTACCAGCCCTTTGTCAGATTCAGAGCATGCAGATATCTTCTCCCCTTCTGAAAGCTGTCTGTTAGCTTTAGTTGTTGTGCCCTTAGCTGTGCAGAAGCCTTTTAGTTTGATCATGACCCACTTATTTATTTTCAGTGTTGCTGCAATTGCCAAAGGGGTCTTCTTCATAAAATCTTTTCCCAGGCTGATAACATCAAGAGTTTTCCCCACACTTACTTCTGGAGTTTTTGTCATTTTGTGTCTTAAATTTAAATCCTTTATCCAATAAGAGACAAGTTTTGTTAGGTGCGGGTCCTCTACTTAAACCAGCTGAGTTTGGACTTTTTGGCTTCTTGTGCCCAAAGCATCCTGGTATGCTGTGTTCAGCCTATCGACTAAAACTCAACCACTTTGAACACGGTATTTACACTGAATCAGAGTGAGCTGCTATCTCAGGGGCTGTCTTTTGCATCTACATGCTCAAAGATGCCTGGCATCACTCACCAGTCACTCGGAATTGCTGTGTATATGGTCCTCCCTGGCGATTAATAACAGCCATTTGGGCTCAGAAACTTCACTACTTGATCCTGTGTTCTTTTGCCTCCCTTGTACCAGTCTCAGAAGAATGCTACAGAGGGGATGTGTTGGTAACATCACAGGAATGGCTCCCCGTGCCCCAGGGCCAAATTTATGGGGGGAAATATCACCAAGGCAATCAACATCCTTCAATTTGATGGCAGTCACTAACAGCAGCCATTTGTTCTGTCTCTTGTATGTAGACCTAAATTCGGTTCAAAGATAGCAGAATGACATTTTATAGGAAATTGACAAAGACACCATAGTGAATATTTAAAAGACTGACTTGTTTCTAAAGCGCCTCTGTTGCTCTATTCTTTCTAGCTGTCCAACCCCAGGGGTTTCCGGATCAGCAATGCAGCTTTGTCACGTCATGTTCGGGCTGGTTTGTAATATCTGTCTCACCAGCCCCCGGCAATCAATGGTGTGGGCGTAACCAGAAGTGGTAATGAGCAACCATGACATAAGGCACCTTCCCACCTCCTGACTACCAGGTACCAACCCCCCTGTGTGTGGCATAAGTAATAGCTCCCTGTTAATCAATAGTATCTCTTATTTCAAAGTTTAATTTAACTTTGCAAACAATTTAAAATATGATCCACCACACATTATTTACAAGCCAATTATCCTTTAAAATATTACAGAAGGAAAACAAATGCCCTATAATGTACATATCTCTCAGCTGATCTCCTAGAAGCCAAAATTTGTTAGAGCAATTTCATGTGTGCCTCTGATTCTTTGTTCCTAAGTTTCCATGTGGGATCACTGATATTAATCCAATTTAAATGTCAGTGACTGATTGTGTGACCTTAACCTCTTTAAGCTTCTGTTTCCTAGTAAAATTAGACTAATAATTTTATTGCCAAGAGTAAGAAAGACAATTTAGATGAAGGGCGTGGCTCAATGCTTGGTGAAAAGCAAGTAATCAATTAACATGAACTATGTGTATCTTGTGTCATTGTTACTAACAATTCTGGAAAGAACTTTGAAATTTGGCCAAAGAGACATAGATTGGGTTTTATCCTGGTCCTTCTTTACCTTAAAAAGGAGAAGAAATTCAGCCTCATATTAAAGAATTAAATAATTTTAAACTAATGCTAAATCTTTATTCACTAGATTTTACACAGTGCTTGGACACTGTAAAGTGTTAGATTTAAAGTTTATTTCAAGACATTTGTTCAGTTCAGAAAATTAAAGCTTTTAATTTGATAATTATAACAATCTTACTTTTCTTGTGCAAAGAAAGACAATGGAGAAACAAAGCAACCAGAAAACCCCACAAATTTCACTCCCATTTTACTAAAAACTGTACAACCAAGAGGTGAAATTAATTCCACAAGGGGGAGACAGGTTCATGCTGAATTTTCTCAGGAAAAAAAGAAAAACTATGATTCTGTTCAAGGCTTTCTTGAAGCTTCCAAAACCCTTTTAGGTTTAGTCATTTGTTTTAATAGAGGGGCCAGTCTGTGTGCTCTTCCCTTGGTATCTCACCCTCAGTGGGCAATTAGGCAAAATAGTCCTGTCCAAAGAGAGCCCGAAATTGAAGCCCAAGTCCCGATGGGCCTTTCCACAAAGGCCTTTGCTCCTCCACCTTGTCATGTGACACTGGGCCCCCCACCCATCTCTTTCCACCAGCATCTGTTTCTCTCCTTCACTCCTGGTCCCCTTCCTGGGCAGCTGACCCCTCTCCTTCATTCACCCTGGGATCTGAGAACAAGGGGAGACTCGGGAAAAGCCAGGATTTTCCATCAGCTACCTGCAGCCCGCAAGGCTCCTAGCTGGAGAGGGGGTGCAGAGACCTGAACCCCTAGAGGGCCGCTCAGCCTGCCATGTGTGGCCCACCTCCCCACAGCTCTGATGTGCTCTGCTGCCGCCCAGAGTGGGCTTCCCCCATGGGACATTTTTTGGTTTATTCCTGTAGTTCCCAGAAACTTCCCGCTTGGGGCTGCGGCCATGTGTGTGTCCCTGAGGAAGGTGACCTGTACGCGTCTCCACAAGGGGTCTGTCTGCATGACCCACCCACTTCCCACCTTTGGGATTTTGGCCTGCATGCATCATTCGTTACTTGGGGCTTATAACACTGTGTCTGTAGAGTACCGTAAGGATTGAATGAGGTCAGCAAGTCAGTGGTTGTCAAACCGTGCCCTAAGGACCTTGAAGAATCTGCAGGAAATTATGGGGAGGAGGCTCCAGCAGGCAGATACCTCTCTCTTTCTCTCTCTCTTGCTCTCCCCCATCACACACACACACACACACACACACTCTGACCAAAGCGGCTGGCTGGCCTTGCATAGGAGAGTCTGACTCTGTGAATCGATTAGAATCATCCTCTTCCTTCATGCGTCTTCACACACCCATGCGCTTCAGGGCTGGGGTTTCCAATCACCAGCCTGTGCAGCCATTTCCAAGCTGGGTTTCCCTGCAGCTGCCCTGGAGTTCCAATCCCCTCAGCCTCACATCTACGTCCCCACCCGTTGACCTGACAGGACAGCTCCACTTTTGTCCGTCTTAGATAATATTGTGTGATTCTGAGTAATATTGGAAGGGAGGGAGCAATCTAATGCTCTCAAATGGTTTGAGAAGGCCCTAGGGGAAGGCATCTGGAAACACTCAGATGAGCAGTAGAGAGGGGCCTGGTGCTCAAACGCATGGGGACTGTGAGCAAGAATTGGGTGGGGTTGGGGCTTGCCAGCACAGGGGCTCAAAACATTTCTCCATCCCAATACTGACCACTTTCCAGTTGCCTGACACTGCTTTCTTTCTTGGCTTCTACAGAATTCAACAGGAAGGACGCTGTTAGACATGAGCCAGAACATCGCAGCGAGTGGGAGCAGCAGCCCCGGGGGGGCCAGACGGAGAAACCCACAGCCAGCCCTGCCTCCCATGTGGTATATCGCTGGTATGAGTGGTCTGCACCACTGTGAATGACAGAGGCACCCCTCCACTGTGAAATCTGTCACACGCCACATTCAGGTGCCACAGGTCCCCATGAGCATACCTCTATCAGTGGGTACAGAATTGGTGTGATAAAGCTCACTCTGCCTCCAGGCAGTCTAAGTAGCAATTAATTTTGTCTTTTCTATCTATAATTTTTCTGTTATTTATTTTATTTTTATTTAAATTGTTTAATTTGTCATCCAAAGGAAAGAAGCAACCCAAGTGACCATCAACATATAAATGGATGAACAATATGTGTTTATACACATCCGGACAATGCTGTGTTTGTGACATATGCGGGACATGGATAAACTTTGAGTATACTATGCTCAGTGAGTAAGGCGGTCACAAAAGGACCAATACAGTATACGGGGTGCTCAGAGTAATCAGAGTCATCTAGTTAGGAAGTAGAATTTGTTTCTAGGATCTGGGTAGAGGGAGGAATGAGGGGGGATGAACAAACTTCTGGAAATGGATGGTGGTGATGGTTCCACAACGATGTGAGTGTGCTTTATAACACCACTGAACTGGACACTGAAAAATGGTTAGACAGAATGGAAAGTTTCATATTATGTATATTTTACCACAATAAAATTTGTTAAATGTTTGGTTATGAAATACTTGAAACATATGGAAAAGTATATGAAATAACAGTCACTTATACAAGCCCCTGAATTTAATAAACACATTTTGCCATGTTTGCTTCTCTTTTGTAAAGAAATAAATCATCACAGATGCAGCTAAACCTTCCCTCCTCCCTCCGTTCATTGCGTTCCTCTTCTCCAGCCTTTCCATGTGTATTTTAATATTTTACTATATGAATAAAAATACTGTTCCGTGATGTTTACATCAGGCAAGCATAATGTCTTTCACAACTTGCTTTTTTTAACCTATTTTTGGGGGGATATTTTCTACATCGATCCATGCAGTCCATTCATCTTTAAGTCCTGGATACTTTTCCATCACTTGAAACGCCCCCTCCACCACCTGATGGGTGTTTAGGTCCATTCTCCCTTCCTGCTCTCACTCCACCATGTGCACAGTGGACATCGTGTGCATGTGGTCCTGAATGTGCGTAGCGGTTTCTCCAGTGCACTGTCTTGCAGTGGAAAATTTGGGTGGTCGAGGCTGTACACTTTCCACTCACTGAATGTTCTCAAGTAGATCTTTGAAGTGGTTTCACGATTTGAATTCCCACCTTTCCTGAAAAAAACTTCTTGTTTCCACCATTGCCCTCACCAAACTTTGGTATTATTACCCCCCCCAATCAAATGGATGTGAAATAATATCTCATTGAGTTTAATTTGCATTCTTCTCCTCCTCCCCCCAAAATAGTAAGAATGAACAGGTTTTCGCAAGTTTACTGGACACTCTAGTTTTTTCTTTGATCAATCGCCTGTTTTTATATGTCATAATTTCCAGAAGGGCAAAAATAGTCTGCATTGTTCATATTTGTGAACTTTTTATCTAACCCAATGCCTGGCACACAGAGGGTAGGTATAATTATTTGCTAAATGAATGAATTGCCAGGCACTCTGAAAGGTGTTAGGTAAAATTATTTAAAAATCTTTCATAACAGGAGGTGGTATAATTCCTCTTGACCTAATGGTTCATGGGGGTTAAATAATTTTCCAAGGCTACAGAATTAATATGTGGTGGAACCTGGATTTAAACCCTGGTTTGTCACAGGCCAGAGCTCACACCCTTAATTCTACAACATCTTGCCTGCCCCCAAAACTCAGCTGGAATACAGAACAATAATGAACAAATGCATTAAGAATCTTTGAGGCTGTTAACGATTCTTTGTTGTAACTTAGCTACTTTATCTTGATTAAATCTCTCAAGAAAATAAAAACGTGGTTCAATGTCTGAAAGTATATTTGCTTTTGGAGAGTATCAAAGGACTTTATTAATTTGGAGGCCATGTACCAGGAGGAAAAAAATACCTCTACTGAAAACAAACGCTAGTGCCAGCTGCTGTTGCTTTTGATAATTTATATCTGTAGCCCATACCTTTCACTTAGATAGTAAGCTTACACACCCAGCCTAGGAGATATTTCTTTTTGATTTCTAAAAGTCACATCAACTCCAAAATCAAACTCTAGCCACCACCTCCCCTGAATCTGTTCTATCCACAGCCTCTCATCCCAGTTGATGACACTCTCATCCTTCCAGGAGCTTAGAACCGAAACTTTGGAGGTGTCTTTACTGTGCTCTTTCTTTCCCAGTTCACCTGTGTCCCCTCAGCGGGTCCTGCTGGCTTTGCCTCCACAGCACATGCAGACTGCACCCACTGCTCACCAGGGCCCACTCCATCCTCCTGCTCTTGTCACCTTTGTCTCTGCATCTGCGTCCTCACAGGAGCCCTGCTTCTTTCCTTGCCCCCAACCATCAATTCCCAACGCATTCTAAGATCATGCTCCTCCTCTGCTCAAAAGCCCACAATGACTCTCTGTGTCATTTGCTCTGAAAACCAGCATCCTTCAAATGACCGCATTCTTCACATAATTGAGCTCCTCATTCCTTCCTCGAGCTCATCTCCTGCCACTCTCCCCTCACTAGCTTCTGTCTGGCCACAACGACCTCTTTGGTCTCCTTTGCCAGGGGCACCCCTACCTGGAGACTTTGGAGACAGCTTGGAGACAGCTCCTCAGATAGCCACACAGCCCTCTTTCTTCCTTCAAGTCTTTGCTGAGATCCCACTTTTTGAAGAAGTCCATCATAAGTTTCCTACTTAATACATAACTTGATTCTTCCTTCATTCCAACCCACAAAGTCCCAATCCTCTGCTCTAATATTTCCCTTTTCCATATCACTTATCACATTCTAGCATGACATATATTAATACCATGTTCAAGGTAGAAATTACAGCTAAACATAACTTTATGTAAAATAATGATAAAAATTTTAAAAAATTATGAAATAGTCTCTACATGTTGGGCAACTCTTCATAAAATTTTCTAATGAATATTTTCTAATTAGTCACATCCTTCCTAACCAAATGAACACCATTTAGTGTTCAACTAGAATGCGATGAGTTAAACAGTTTTTTAATTTGGGAGCTTTTTTTCCTCAGGCATCAGGAAGTTCATTCAAATGATATTATGACTTCTCACCACTGTCAGTTCATGTTTTTAAATGACAGGGAGAAAATAATAATGTGAGAGCTACAAATTATGTACCTTATAGGGGGTAGAAAAGTTCGGTTAATCATAGCTCCTCTAAGATTGATTTTTCACAACTTATCTGGTCCCAGAAGGGTCTGGAAATAAGAACTGTCAAAATAGATTAAGGAAGCCAGTCTTCAGCTCTGCAGATCAATTAGACAACAAGGTTACCAAAGTCTTGTAGTTCAGCTCAGATCCTATGAAGGAGGTGAGGAGTGGAAGAGGGTTGACCGGGGAGCAGGGTGTGTTGCAAAGGCTTAGGGGAAATGTGCTTGGATGACAGAGTGTTGTCTGGTGTGGGAAAGCCCACTAGGACATATATCTCCCAGTTTTTTCTACTCCCCTGACTGTCCTTTGCTGTCAGAGTCAGGAGCATTCTTCCTCTCACCTAGGAATCTTACAAGGAGGTGCTGACACATGTATTGGCCTGCACATAGTGAGGACACGTCCTGCTTGCTCTTTTGCCTTGTAGGTTTTGGTTGTCGATTGCCAAATGCAGGGAGAGGCAAATGAATGGGACTGCCCCAGGCTCCCTGTTCCTGGAGATCAGGGATCACTCGGGGCAGCAGAGTCATACTGTATGCTGTAGGATGAAGGACTCTCTGTAGGAACCAGACCTTGCACATGTCTGAGAGGATCTGGGCAAGGGTGAGTGGGAGGAGAAGAGAAGGAGCCAGCAACCAGCCACCCAGAGGAGGTAAACCCACCCCATCACTGAAGTGGGAGGCAGAGAAGGTAATCCATATCACTTATCACATACTAGCATGACATATATTACTATGTCAGGGTAGAAATTGCAGCTAAACATAACTTTATGTAAAATAAAGATAAAAATTTTAAATAATTTTGTAAAATTTTCTAATGAGTATTTTCTAAATAGTCACATCCTTCCTCCACCATTTAGTGTTCAGCTAGAATGTGAGGAGTTAAAATATTTTTTAACTCACTGGAGGAGTTAAATTTTTTAACTCATTGAAGTGGAAGAGAGAGGAGGGAAACCCGTCCTGTCACTGAAGTGGGAGGAGAAGTAGAGGCTCACAGAGAGGCCTGGGGGAAACCTGAGGGTCAGTAGGGCTGGTGGGCCAGAGGAGGAACCAAATGCAGAGCAGAGTGAGCACAACCTTTGTCTGCCTGTCACACATATGACCCTGAAAAGAACCTTCAGAAAGTAACCACCACCATCTTTCTTTCTCCTTTTAAATCTCACACAAATTCTACTCTGGCCAATTCTAACCTGACTCCTGTAAGGAAAGGGATTTTGTGAAACAAAGTTCCTACTTTAGGTAAATGGATAGGACACACTCCAGCACACAGAGTGGGTGCACTGGGCAGGCTGAATGCATGAAAGGGTCATGAAGCCCCTCTGGCCAAAAGGCCAGTTCAGGTGAAGTACCATATAGCTCCACAAGGTCAAGGTCCTCTGCTCATTGGTCTTTGTGAGTGAACACACTGTCTTTGCCTACTGTCAACAATTATGAGAATATTTCCAAATCTTGGAAGGATTTCAATAGAGCACCATTTATGAAAGAATATTTTGGCCTCTCCAATTACTGTACTTCGGACTACCAGATGGCCTTCCTTGCAGCTTCCAAGGCAAAAGCCCTACACTCAGAGTCATCGAGGCTAGGTCTTGATTAGCAAATTACATAATTTCAATTAAGTTACCTGGTATGTCTGCCTCACTTTTCCTATATCCAATTTGAAAAGACAGAGATGATAATTCTGGAGGAAATTTCTAGTTTGAACATGACATACCACATTTTTCCTTGGATAACGCACACTTTTTTCGCCAAATTTTTGAGAGAAAATTAAGGATGTGAATTATACATGGGTAGTCTTAATCCCGTATCTCTATAAATGCTTCTAATTCTTTTATTTATGCTTATGCATTAAAAGTATAACTCTATTTTTAAAATTAAATGCTAAAATTCCTTTATAATACAAAAAAACAAGTACCTAAATATAAAGAAATAAACATTAGAATGAAAAACTTAAAACAAGAGATTTTCTTTTTTTTGAAAGTTGAGGCCAGAAACATGGGTGCGCATTATACACAACACAATACGGTAATTCTACATCTGTGGAAACTTCGTGTCTGGAGAGGCAAGTGTGCCATTTCATGCAGAGAATAAAAATCCACCAAAGAAAAACTCCAGCATGCGGAAAAGCAAAGGCAGTAGTCATCTTTTCTCATTAGCCACACCAGATTCTGCCACCTCAGCGGGATGCAGTCCAGTCACCTACAGTAATAACCTCCCTTCCCAGTTCCTCACTGTTGCCTGGGCCTAGGTTGAAGTCTGTGGTTATGAGTCACAAACTCTTAGAGCCAGGAATCGAAACGAGACCACAAAAGGCAATTTGCCTTCCATAGTTGGTTTCCTAAGGACTGGTTTCTTCCCAGAGAGAAAATGGTATTTGTGGTTTATGAAATATCACGTATTTCCTCATAAGCTCATAGATCTAGAAGTGAATTCCTCATTTTCCAACTGGAAAAAGCTAGATTTCAGTTTTAGTTCTTATTATGAGTTGTTAGATCCACAGCTTCTCATGGGACATTAGGTCTTAGCCAATGCAGCACCAAACCGAACAGTCATATGGTGGATATCATCTGCTCTTATCTGGGGAGTCGGATGACACTACTTGTCCTTGTGGCATTTTCCCCTTGCTAAATTTTAAGGTATGAGTTCAAAACAAGGTTTTGCACTATTGGCAAATCTCTCAAGGCTGTGCTTCAGCCCCATAGGTATGCTCACCCCAGCTCCTCACTGGACTCCTAGCACCAATGCCCCCTGAGAGCTCCCTCCCTGCTGCTGTGTGAGAAGTCGGGGGAAGTGGTGCCGGCTCTGCTCTGCCAGTGCTGCACCCAGGTCAGTTGTATTCCCTGAGTTGAAAGTGTGAGAGACAATAATGCAGTCTGCAGGCTGTAAAGAGAGCTTTGGAGAGGATCAAAGGCTAGACAGAAATGAAAACCCGAGTGGTGTCTTCTGCAGAGCCAGAACATGGCCCCAGTGCCTGGGGAGAAGTGGTTGCAGGGACAGTGTCATTTTCAGGATCTGGCCAAGGGCCATAAAGGGCAAGGCTGAGGGTGGGAGTGTGATCCTGGGAATCCAAACTCAGCGCAGGAAAGCACAGAAGCACAGACAAGAAGGAGGGAAGAGGCCAAAGAGAAGCGAGGGAGACCACAAGGCAGTCGGACAGGATTTAAAGATACAGAAGATACTACGTGAAAGGTGGTCTTGCTCTAAGCCTGGAACAGGCTATTTCTTCTAAGACATCCCAAGGGAAGAGGAAAGGAGGAGAAGGATCCATTTCTCTTTCAGCTCCCCTGGAGAAGTAACGTTTGTGCTGATCTGAAAGGCTGAGTTGACATGAGTTAGTGATACCACACACTGTGAAGCCAGCATCCAGGACCCAAGCCTGGCCTCAGCGCTCACGAGCTGTTTCAGTTTAGGCCTAGCAGTGCCTCAGTTTTCTCATTCATAATTGTTCATTCATTCAACAATTCTTTGCTGAATATTATCACAATGTACCAAGCAGCATTATAGCAAAACAAAACAAAAACAGAAATCCCTTCTCCCTGTCACTTATCTTCCAGCAAATGAGAATAATAACAGTGCCCACCTCATAGGGTGGCCATGAAGATTAAGTAGTGAATACACATCAAGCATATACAACAGCCAGTAGTACATGCTCAAGAAATGCTGGCTATTATTCTGATGAGGTGGGCAAGAAGGGTGAGGGCATTTCCGTCAGACGTGGGAACAGATGTAGTAAGTATGGAAATGGCAAGAAGTTAAGGCCACCTGGTGGGCACCTTGATTTAGGTGGATGGTTGATTTAGAGCGACTGTTCCCTGACCCCACAACCACCTCTTTCATACCTTGAGAGGCATTCGGGTTCAGGCTCTGGAGTTTGAATCTCAGCTCAGCTACTCACTAACCTGCTTAGTTAAGTGATTTCGATAAGGAACTGGAGCTCTCTGTGCCGGTTTCCTCACCTATAAAATGTTAAAACCTACTTTAGAAAGTCATTGGGAGGATTAAGTGAGCTAACCCTTGTTAAGCCCTGAGAACCCTACTGTCATAATTTAGGAAACATTTAATAAATCTTGGCTGCAATGAATCATCCTCATTATTATTATTTCTGTATCTTCCCCAACCCTCTAGTTTAACCATATGTGCTATGATAATATTTTATTCTTGTTCTTTGTCTTTCTTTCTGTCCCCAACATAAGTTGCCAGGGAGCTCTGCTTCTTCCTTGCATTGGGTCTTTCCAATGCTTCCTCTCTTTCCTAGTTATCCTTTTCTTTTCTAGGTCCTTACTCATTGTTCCAAGGATAGAGCAGCAGTTTCCCAGTTGGCTTTTTTTTCTAAAGATGTCTTTTACCTCAATCTGTTTCTCTCAAAGATGCCAGAGTAGTCTTTCTCAATAAGAATGTTACACATGTTCATGAATCTATACTGTCTATTGTACATCTTAGCCTTATTCTGGCATTGACAATCATTTCCTTAGCTCTGCTACCCCCACCACCACCACATTATCCTACCCCACCACCCCACCTCCAGGATAGCTAGCTCAGGTGCAAGGTACAAAAGGTACCTTGTTCTCAAGACATTCTCTGCCATCTGCAGCAAAACTGTTGCTATCAGCCAGGGTCTCATCAGGAAACAGATGGTGTGTTCAAATTGGGCAATTTAAGGACAGTTCAATAAAAAAGAATACTATTTACAAAGCTATTGGCAGGATTTCGAGAAACAAATAAAGGAGAATAGAGTACCTCAGGACTTGTGACAGTTGGAAGCCATTATCACCCACTAGGTGGGAGGGTTCAAGGGCAGGACACAGTTACTCCGATCTGGAGAGGGGTGGCTGTGTGGAAAGGGCTGGTGGTCAAGAGCTGTTATCGTCAGTAGAGGGATGTGGCCAACTCATGGTGACCTAGAGGGCATATTACTTCTGCCCTGTGATCTTTTCTGAATCCAATCAGAAACTACAGAGCAAGACAGCACACAGGGAAACTCCTTGGGACACAGAAAGAGGTTGAAAAGTGTAAAGAGAGGATGGAAGGAGTAAATGGAAAATGCTCAGCGTAATTGTAATAATAAATATACACCAGTGATGCTTTATTGTTGCATAGTGGACAATCTCCACACTCTGATACGGCAGCTCTCCCCCCGCACTCCCCCAAACTATGGTTGCCTTTATCTCACCACAATTACACTCCCATCTCCCACCTTCAACACCAAGTCAAATATTAGACCCAAAGTTGCCTTTGTGAAAATTTGAAAAATATACCCCTTTCTCAAAATATTTGACTTTCAACTGGAAAATTATTAGAACATTCTGAGTTTATTGGAGTAAGACATATTACAGGCATCTACCAGAAAGTAGTTATTATTATCAAGACACAAATCTACTGTGGCTACAATGTGAATGAGGCTTATGACTTCAGGATGGTAGCTGGAGCTGATGCACTCCCCAAAGAAACAAATGAAATGGGTAGGAACCATAAAAAACAACATTTAAAATCCTAAAACACATAGCAAATGAAGAAAAAAATTATTTTTAAAAATCTGCTAAAATTTGATTTCAATAACATATAAATTCTATGACATTTGTTTGAACCATGGCCAGCAATCTCTCATCCCCTTCATCTACTTGCTGCTCAGCTTGAGGAAAGCTACAGTCTGGGCAGGTAGGGCCAAGAAGATGGAACTCCCTCTCCCCTCAACTCCAGGGTTACTATATCCTACCAGATGGGACGAGCCACAACACTTTTTTTCGGCTCTAACCCTAAGTGGAAGAGGATAAATTCTTGATGAATGCAGCTTCCACCCAGTCACTACTCATAGGACAGAGGCTGTACCCCCAAGCATGGAAGCCGAGGAATACTGAGACCTAGTTACCCTCACCTAGTTTGCACAGAGGTGTATCTGCTACCCAAGAAGATATAAACCACTTAGTTCATCAGAGAGGACCAGGGGAGGAGATAGCATAAAATAGCCCTCCTGACGTCATTCTTAAAAAGGCAAACATTGTCTTTGCAAAAACATCAGAATAAATTGGATCAAACTCCTGAGCAATTTATGTGCCAAAGGATTGTCATAAAACAATAGAGGAATCCTTCAGGAGTTAATGGACCCTAATAGATGAGTATAACATCAATTGAGGAAGACAACACAGAGATCAGGGAAAGAGACAAAGAAAGACTTGTTAAAACCACTTGGTTTCTGCTTAAAAAAAAAAATAAAAAGGTAATTGTGAACACACCCTAGTCTGCAACTGCTGGGGACCCACAACAAAGGCTTTACACTATAAGCAAAATAGCCTCCACTAAATAGCCTAGCTAACTAACTAAACAAAAAACAAGCAAGCAGCATACATAAGCCTTAGAGACAAGGGAGGGGAATTGATATCCAGAGTTGCTACAGCATACAACCTAAAATAATTTCCAACAAAAATATTATAAGATAGACAAAGAAAGAGAAGTATGACTCTTACACAGAAGAGAAAATAAAAAAGCAAGCAAGAGAATCTATTTGTGATAGTACCCAGATGTTGGATTTAATAGACAAATCTTCAAAGCAACCATTAGAAAAATATTCGAAGAACTGGCCTAGTGCCCATAGCTCAATGGGATAGGGTGCCAGCCACATGCGCTGGGGCTGGTGAGCTCAAACTCAGCCCAGGACTGCTAGGCAACAATGATGACAACAACAACAACAACAACAGCAACAAAAAAAAGCCAGGCATTGTGATGGGCACCTGTAGTCTCAGCTACTTGGGAGGCTTGAGGCAAGAGGATCACCTGAGCCTAAAAGTTTGAGGTTGCTGTGAGCTGTGATTCCATGGCATTCTACCTGGGGTGACATAGTGAGATTCTGTCTGAAAGAAAGAAAGGAAGGAAGGAAGGAAGGAAGGAAGGAAGGAAGGAAGGAAGGAAGGAAGGAAGGAAGGAAGGAAAAGAAAAGAAAAAGAAAAAGAAAAAGATTCAAAGAACTAAAACAAGCCATGCTTAAAGATGGAAAGGAAAGTATGATATTAAAGTCTCATCAAATAGAGAATATCAATAAAGATACAGAAATTATTTTTAAAAAACTAAATGGAAATTCTGTAGTTGAGAAGTATAGTGACTAAAACAAAAAATCTATTAGAGGGTCTCAGCAGTAGATTTGAACTGGTAGAAGAATTAACCAGCAAACTTGAAGATACCACATAGATGGATAAGGACTGCACAATCTGTAGAACAGAGAAAAGATTAAATGAAGAGAAATGAATAGAGTCTTAGAAAAATGTGAGACCAGCATACATGGATGTTCAGAAAGAGAGGAAAGAGAAAAGAGTAGGAAAAATATTCTAAGAAATAGGTGCTGAAAACTTTCCAAGTATGAATGTCACCATTTGAAATGCAATTTTCAAATGGCACGCAACCTACAGCTGTTCATGATAGTCCCGAGTTCAATGCCACACCATCATCACCTCTCTGCATCCCTTTTCTTTTCCAAAAGAGCAGCTCTGCACTAGCTGGTTAGTCTCCATACTGTCACCTAAATTTACCCTAGTCATTCTCATCTCTGTGTCTTTCCTCTGACATCTTTCATTTCTGATTTACACTTTTGGTTTCTTTTATCAAGATGATAAGTTTGTCATCTTTCCCAAGCTTCCCTAAGTCATGTATTTTTATCTAATTGCTGATATTGCTTACATGTTTTCCAACGGTTATTCTCTTCTTTTCTTTAAATATCCAAATAATATTCATTGAATGTCTATTATGTTTCAGGCATTGTACTGAGTACTAGCAAAGAACAAGTAAACCAATCAATAGCTTAAGTTTAGATAGCAATAGATGCTATGTAGACTGTAAAGCAGGGATTACTTAGCAGAAGGGGTCTAAGTTAGATAGCCTACTGAGATGCCAGCAGCGACTGGATGTGGTCACAGGAACCAGCCAGGTGAGAATATGGAGTAAGGACTTTCCCGGCAGGGGAAACAGCAGAGGTGAAAGTCTAGAAGCAGCAAACATGGTGTGTCTGAAGAAGCGTGAATGGGACGATATAACTAGAGATTAATAAAACAGCAGGAAAAGGGGAGGAGATGGAGTGAGTGGAGAAGTGGTAGGGGCCTCCATCATGCAGGGCCATACTGGTGTGCCGTGTTTCTCCTTGGGATATCAATCTGAGAATGCCAGATGCTGGCCACTTCCTGAAATACCCAAGTCCTATCTTATTCCCTACCCAGGAATCTGTCCAGTGAAGGAAGGATAATTTCCATCCTCAGTCCCTGTTCTTAAAACTGAAGACCAGGCTGGGTGCAATGGCTCACTCCTATAATTCTAGCACTCTGGGAGGCCAAGGTGAGAGGATCACTTTAGCTGAGGAGTTTGAGCCCAGCCTGAGCCAAGAGCAAAACCCCATCTCTACTAAAAATAGAAAAAAAAAGTCTTCAGGGTGTTGTGGCAGGCACCTGTACTCCCAGATAATGGAGAACCTGAGGCAGGAGAATGGCTTGAACTCAGGAGTTTGAGGCTGCTATGAAATAAGCTGATAGCACAGCACTCCAGCTTGGGCAACAGAGAGAGACTCTGTCTCACTAAACAAACAAACAAATTAAGGGCTATTAGAGCCAAGATGAGTACCAGGTTTGCCAGGGGACAGAGAGAATGTAGCCATGGGCTCTGGAGCTCGATGAAATCAGATTACTGACCCGCCCAGTTAGAACTAGACTGCCCAGAAAGAACAGAGCGTATGTCCCTCCCAGGAAATAGTGCATGGACCAATCCCTGCCTCTCTGGCCCTTTAAAATCCCCATCTGCCACAGAACCACATGTGGATTTCTTTCTGGTCAGGAATTTCACCCCACCTGCACCCAGGTGGAATAAAAGCCACTTTGATTGCACAGAACCACGACTCCAGTTTCCTTTTGTCTCGTATGTCAGGATAATCTTTCATCTTTAGGTCTGGAACCTCTCAGAGATCAGCAGTGGTCCACAGAGAATGGCAGGACCCCCAGTGAGCTGGCAGATAGAATACATTTACTATAATATTATTTATCACACACCTAATTGGTGTCAAGTCCTTTATATATGCAGTGCCATTTAAACTTGACCACACCCTGTGATGGCAGGGCAGAGGAAGCTCGGAAGGGACAAGATGGGAAGTCCCTCTGTAGTGCTGAGAATTCCCCCAAGCTGCAGAATCTTGGCTGAGGTGTTGCTGGCGGGAAAACACCAGGACCATATAATATCCCTTTGATCAGTGGCTTTTCTGAAAATTGGCCCTCCCCATGCCTGCCCGATGTGTGGAGGGTTGAGAAGTCTTATTAAAGGCCTTTCAGAAAAGCTTCATGTCTGGAGCATCTGCTTCTGGTGTGTGAGAGATTACACAATGAGTGATCTTGGCCAGGGGGACCCAGCCAGCCCCAGGCTCCGCTGGGGAGACAGGACTTCAAAAGGGAGGCACTCAATTAAGGAAACAGCCTTTCCTGGATGTGGCTCTGAATCTCATTTCCAGCACAAGCTCCTCTGGTTAATGATAAGAAGCCGCAGATAAGAGCCTGCTTGTCGCCTGAATGGCTTCCTTCCTGAGCCAGGGGAAACAAGGAAAGAAAAAGATTAGCACAAGCACCAGGCTCCTGATTTAGCTTCCCTTCTGGAAAAAAATAAATAAATGAATAGGCAACAAAGAGCCTTTTACTGTGGCCGGCTGTTTGGGTTTCTGTCTGCCCCGTTCAGGTTGTATTTTGTTTTCTCAAGGTTGACTCTCTGCGTTGGGGGGGCACGGTGGCCTTTTTCTACAGAAGGCACTTAATGGATTAAATCTGCAGAGTCAATGGCAACCAGACATCCATTAGAGAGGTCTATTTATACATGCAGTCACTTCTGCAGTTTTTGAAAAGCACAGAATTTTTAAAAAAGGCTGAAAAATACAACCATTAGAGTCCTTGGCCCCTCTTAGCCCCACCTTTTTATAACCCTCCATCTGCTGAGGAGGAGGGGAAGCCACTGTGTCCTGTTGTGTGGACCGAACCTTGGAAGGTCGGGCATGGCTTCTGGGGCAAGAAGGACAATCCCAGGGAAGTGAAGCGTTCCAGGCTCCTGCTTCTTATCGGTTTCCTTCATGCAGCTGATGTCATCCTTACGAATTCATGGATACTGCCCTAAACAACACGATTTAGAACAACTTGTAACATATTTTACAAAAATCCAAGATGGCCTCATTTAAAATCTGAGAATCAACCCTGCACTTAACATCCCTAGAGTCCTGGGCCAGGCAGTAGCTGACAGAGTGCTTTAGGGATCTTATGTCTTCTATTCCACATATAGGGTTTGCACTGGGGAATCTTTCAGGGAAATGACTATGTTATTATTTGTAATGTTCTCAAGTCTACATGATAAAAGACCCTGTCTTTTGCTTTTAGTGTGCTTTGCGATCTTTTTGTTGTTGTTGTTGTTAAATTAGTAGAGACAGAGTCTTACTTTGTCACCTAGGCTGGGGTAGCACAATCATAGCTCCTTGCAGCCTCGAACTCCTAGGCTCAAGTGGTCCTCCTACCTCAGCCTCCCTAGTAGCTGGGACTACAGCACAATACGACCATGGCCAGCTAATTTCTTTTTAGTCTTTTGCATAGAGAGGGTCTCTCACTATGTTTCTCAAGTTGATGTCAAACATCTGACCTCAAGTGATCCTCTCTGCCTTAGCCTCCCGAAGTATTAGAATTGCTGGGATGTGCCACCACGCCTGGCTTTCTTTGTTATCTTTATATGTTTAAAGATATGTCTACACATTAATGGAGAAGGCTGGTCACAAATACCAAGTTAATGTCTTTTCTAGGTCACATTTATTGTGAAAACCAAAATGCAACATTTGTCTGAGCTACAGAAATCACACAGCTGGGAGAGAATGCTGAATCAATGTTCTCATCTCAAATCACTTTTTAAAGTAGAAGGTTTGAGTATTATAAGATATAAAATTAATACCAATTCAAACTGCTTTTGTTAAGATGTGTTGACAGCCTAAAGTAAAATGAAAATCTATTCAATTCAACAAATATTTATTGACTAACTATGTTAGATGCTTCTAGGGATATTAAAACAAATTTAACATGAATGAACGTCAGGTCCTCCGTTTAGGTTCAATCACTGGCATAAACTCATAATGCGTGGTACATGGATGAATTAATAAGAAGTTTATGGGAGAAAGACCTTGAACATATGATGTGATAGAAAATAGCTCAGGAAGCCTTGGGCTGCACCTGTTGAAGTACAAAATGTCAATAATAAAGGAAATTGCCTCCAGGTCCACTCTCTGGTGAGAACACGCCTCGGGGATTACATGCATTCTGGGTATTACACTACTCTATACTATGTTTTGAACTGGACTTTGACAAAGTAGAAACTAAGGAAAGTTAATGGAAAATATCATATGAGGAACAATTGAGGGAATGGAAATTCTTTACTTTGAAAAGATCAAGTTTGGGGAAGATTTGGAATCATGGAATTGTTGAGTGGGAATTACCTACTTTTCTCTTACCTGACCTTTGTTTTTTACAAGTGAGAAAACAGGCCCAGAAAACAGAAATGCCTTGCTGCTCTCCATCTGTAGTCTTACCTAAGCCTGGTAGTTTTATTCCTGCACACCAGTAATTACTCTGCAGCTCAGTTTATGCTTCTGGTCATTGGTTGATTCTTGTTTTCAGAAAGATGAACCTTCCCTGCCCTCGAAACCATTTGAGTGTTGGTAAAAAGAGAAGACCAAGAGTTCTTCATCCTTTATCCTTTGCATGGCAAATTCTTGCTCATCCTTCATCAGCCCAAATAGCATCACGTCTCTGAGCCCTAACTTACAGTCCTCCATTGAAAATTAATTACTCTCCCTCCCATCACTTACCACAGCTTTCTGGAAATACCTCACTGTAGCATCTTTCACATTGAACTGCAATTGTCTATTACATGTATGTCCATTCTCTCACTAGTTCTGAGCACCTGGTCCAGCATCCCTGAAGGTGAGGCCCAGCTGATACTATGACTGGGTATCCATGTATGTCCTCTCCATCTGACCAGGGCTTCCTCACAGCATGGCTTCCTCAGGGCACTCAGGCTCTAAGAGCAAGTGTCTCTGTGAACACAGCAAGTACTGCATAGCTTTTTCTGGTATTGCTTCAGAAGCCACATAGTGTCATTCCCACTAAACTGCCCAGATTCAAGGTAAGGAGATGGAGAACCTACCTCTCAATAACATAAGTATCAAAGAATTTGCAGTCATGTTTTAAAACTCCCACCAGTTGACAAAAAATAAACTACCAAGTACATTAAATATTATATATAAAATGTCTAATGGTGATAACTTTTACGAAGACAAGCAAAGCAATAGGAGGGAATAGGGGGTACTGTGATTTGGGGATTTGCAACTGTAATTCTAAGTAGGATTGTCAGAGAAGGTGTTACTGACCAACTGGTGTTTGGGGAAAAGTTTAAGGAGGTGAATGGACCCTGAGATCCCCGAGCATGACCAGCCAGTCAGAAGAGGAGCAGTAGGGCAAGACTGAGCTTAGCATGTTCACAAAATGCCAGGAAGGCAGTGGGGTGGGCAGAGTGGGCAAGAGGAAAGTGATAGGAGGTGAGGGCTGGAAGGTAATGAAGGGTGAGGTTCAGATCCTGTGAGGACTAATGGCCACTAAAAGGATCCTGGACTTGACCCTAGGTGATAAGGAAGCCATTGGAAGCTTTGAGCAGAGGAGTGAGTGTATGCCTGATGTTAACACTATTTCACGATTACCTATGGCTGATGAGGGGTAAGTAGACCACAAGGGCAAAGCAAGGAGACCAGTTAGAAGTGTGATGGTGATGAGAATTCACGGTGGCCAGGAGTACGGTATAGAGGGAATGTGGAGAGAAGGCCAGATTCTGCAAGTATTTTTAAATTAGAGCCAACAGGATTTGCTGCCATGATGGATGTGGAATTTAAGAGAAAAAGACAATTCCAGGACAACTTCAAGACTTTTGGTCTGACCAACTGGTTAAATGGAGATGCATTAATTGAGATGGGGGAGGTTTTAAGGAAAAGATTAGGAATTTAGTTTTAAATATACAGTCAGTCCTGCTATAATATGTGTTCTTAAATACTACCACAGAACCACACAATAAAACATACCAGGCTTAGGGTAAAAAATGAGATTAGGGAAAATATTTTAAAATGTCCTCAGTGCCATGTTAAAAGATTAGAAGCTAAGGGAAATCATAGCACAGTTTTGCACATGTTAAATGGTTAAGATATGCATAAATACTACAATCAATAAATATGGTAACAGCACCTTATGAGGACCTGAAGTCCACGTGTGAAAATAGGTGTCAGAATTTGCAGTGGTGATATTGTGAAGTGGCAAAACAGGGTTATTTAGAAGAAAAATGAAAGTTGTAACACCAGGTGTAGATAGGTGTGGCCTCATAGTTCTCCCATCAAATTGGCATTGAACGTCACAGTTAAGTGGCCTTTCTTGGTCTTTAATCATGGCATAGGTTTTTCTTCCTTTGAGATGTAGACTATCCAAGACATGCATTTATAACAGTCACCTAGTTCATCAAAATTGCAAATCTGGCCCAATGTATAGCCATCTTCATTAACCTCCGCATTGCTGGAAATTCTTCTGCAGTTTCCTCGTGTGCCCGATAGCTGGAGGCTTTGAAAATTGTGGTGATGTTTGAGATCACTAACCCAGGCATTAATGGCGTGAAAGGAAGTCATCTCTGCAGGATTTGAGGATTGCCCATTTCCATTTGAGTTCTTTGTATATAAGTTGGGCTTGCTCCTGAGAAAGATTTTCCTGATTTTTTTCCCTATTTGGTCTTCAATCCACATATTTAATTAACTTTCCCATTTCTTCTGTATATTTAGGCCTTGTTCTATTGACTTCACAGGATTCCAAGTTGTTCTAAGCATAGATTTTTTTTTAATAAAATTAAATGTTTGTAGCATTGTCTGTCATCATCTGCAAGGTGGATTCTTCTATGCCTGCTGCACATACAGCCAACCCTTGTTTTGCATGGCCCTGTGTTAACAGAAGCTCACAAGAACTTTGTCCTTGCTAAGTATGTCAGTTACCACAGAGCCATGCAAAGGGAGTACATGATTCCTTGCAATCTGCATGAGTTTCGGGGAACACGGTGCTTTGAAAAGCAAAGATGGCCTGTATTCTCTCATTTTTTAGAGAAGTGTTTTTATTTCAAGCTTCTCCTCAACACTTAACTCTCTCACCTTCTGCATGCACTACTTAGTGTTTTTGAGCTAGGACATTTACATTTGTTTGGAATGTAGAATAAGTGTTCTAGAAAAGTTCACAAGGGTGAAAGGATAGCCAGACACAACCTTGTAGGATAACACACAGCGTGAACTGAGACAGCTGATAGGTGTTGTGTGTGTGTGTGTGTGTGTGTGCACGTGTGCGCGCGCATTTTGTGTATTGCTCTGTGGCTCAGCTGGGTGCACTTTTCTGCATTTACCTGATGTTTCTCATCAACAAAATTGCATATAGGCAAAGGTGAAATTAATGTTATGCTTAAATTATTCCTTAATGTATCAATGATGTTGGAACAAATTCATAATTTAAAAGGAAGTCTTACAGCAGAACTGTGTTGAGCTTGAAGTGTCTATTGTCATGCAAATAGAGATACTGAATAGGCATTTGTCTGCAATTCAAGGAAGAGATCAAAGCCAGAGATCTAAATTAAGGAGCCATCAGTTTATCACATATCCACAAAATCATCTGGTGAGTGGGGTATAGATAGAGACTCAGACTGAGTTACTCCAAATTTTAGGGTTAGAGAAATAAGGAGCAACTAGCGAAGGAGATGCAAGAGAAAGAGAAGCCTGTGATATAGGAGTTAAAACTGAAGATTGTTCTAGAAACAGAAGGATAAAGGTATTTCAAGGAGAAAGAAATGATCAGATTTGTTAATATGCTGCTGCTAAGTCAAACACAATGAGGACAGAACATTGATAATTGGATTTAGCCATGCTGAGGTCATCAGTTACTCTGGTTACCTTGAAAAGAAATGTTTTGGTGGAGTTGTAAGAGCAAAAGTTTGATTCCAGAGGGTTCAAGAGAGAAGGAAAAGAGAGAAATTGGAGACAGTATCAGTAACTACATCAAAGAGAACTGAGAATTGGGGAAACAACTGGTACAGGATATGGGGTCAAAAGAGATTTGTTTTGTTTTATTTTATTTTTAAAGACAGGAGAAAGTAGAACAGACTTACATGCCGATGGAAGCAGCAAGGGGAAAAGGAAAAATTGGTGATGCCCTGAGAAGACATATTAGTAATTGTAAGAGGTCACTCATTCACTATGTGAGAGGGATGTATGTGACCCAGGCCCCAAGTGGAGGAGTTGCCTACAGCTGGGAGTGAGGACGGTTGGTCCATGGTAATGAAAGGGAAGGCATAGAACAGAGGCACAGGTCTGGGCAGGTATGTATGTGAGGTGGCCAGACCTCCTTCCTCATTGCTTATTTTTATTCAGAAAAATAAGACGCAAATTCATCAACTGAATAAAGATTTGAAGGGCAGGAGGGTTGGGGAGAGGTATAAAAGTATGGAACAATTTTGTAGGAAGTCAGAATAATCTAGGGAAAGGTAGTAATATGGCTGGGCAGCAGCTAGCGACCCAAAGGAAATTAATGTTCATTGGTCTGACAATTAAGTTCATGAACTCATCCTAGAAACAGCTACATACTTCCTTGCTGAATATCACTATATCACCTTTGCAGTCTTCCTTTGGGAAGGTATGCACCAATGCCAGTGCCTAGTTCACCCCACAAAACAATTTTGGAACTGTTCTTCTGGAATGGCCTTCAGAGCTGTAGTCATATGAGGTCTGACAATTACATTTGCAAACTTATTCTAGAAAAAGTGTGCTGATGCCAGCACCTAGTCCACCCTTCAAAGCAATTTTGGAATTATTTTTCCAGAATGGCCATCAGAGATGTCATCATATTATTCTTTATATCCTGAATATCATCAAAATTTCTTTCTTACAGTATTTTCTTTATCTTTGGGTAAAGAAAATAATCACTGGAGGCCAGATCAGGTGAGTAGGGAGGGTGTTGCAATTCAGTTATTTGTTTACTGGCTAAAAACTCCCTCTCAGACAGACAGTGTTGTGTGAGCTGGTGCATTATTATAATGCAAGAGCCATGAGTTGTCCCTGAAAAGTTCAGGTCATTTTTGTGTAACTTTTTCAGGCAGCTTTTTCAGCACTGCCAAATAGCAAACTTGGTTAACTGTTGTCCAGTTGGTACAAGTTCATAATGAACAATCTCTAATATCAAAAAGATAGCAACGTTGTTTTCACTCTTGATTCGGACTGATGGAAATTTTTTGGTCATGAAGAATTGGCTGACTTCCCTCGTGTACTTTGATGCTTTGTTTCATGGTCATATTGGTACACCTATGTTTCACCAGTGATAACATGACCCAGAACATTGTCTTGGCTCTCCAAAACATCTTGGCAAACTTTGACTCTCCTTTGCTTTTGTTCATGAATGAGCTCCTTCAGAACCATTTTTGCACACACCTTTCTTATGCAAGATTTTCAGTTAAGATTTTTCTTAACTGTTTCTCTGTAGATGTTTACTTGTTCTGCTGTCCTTCTCACAATCACACAATGATTTTGATGCACAATTTGACAATTTTTTGCAATGTTTTCATCAGTTCCGCTCATTACTGGCCACCCTGACCTCTCTCCATCAGTGGCATTTTCTCTCCCCCAGAAAAAAACATTTAATCCACTTGTACACTGCCATTTTCTTCATGGCATTATCCCCATAAATTTGAACTAACATGTCCTCAATTTCACTTCTGCTCTTGCCATGTTTAATAAGAAATCTCATGTTTTTTCACTGCTTTAATTCAAGCTCTAATATTCTCATGACAGCACTTAAAAACACACAGTAACAACAAACGCCACTCAGCAAGACACCACCACACATTGACATGAATACAACTGCGAGACACTGATATACCAATGTTATTAATCTTTGCCAAGTTGTTTGTACAGTCCTGCCAATGTAAGGGCATGGGGGGAAGTTTATGAACTTAATTGTCAGACTGTATAAGGCAGTGGTCTCCAAACTTTTGGGAACCAGAGACTGGTTTTACGGAAAACAATTTTTCCATGGACAGGCAGAGGAGGCAGCAGAAAGAGGTGGGGAATAGATTTTCCTTTTTTTTCCTCTCTCCTTTTATTTATTTATTTTATTAAATCATAAACACATAGATCATGTATACACTAATGCATTTATGGGTGCACAACCTGTATCCCTTTGCGTATGTGCACAGTTTACAGTAGGGTAAGAATCCTGTAAGAATCTAATGCTACCACTGATCAGACAGGTGGCAGAGCTCAGGAAGTGACACAAGCAATGGGGAACAGCTGTAAATATAGATGAAGCTTCATTCACTTGCCCACTGTTCACCTCCTGCCATGTTGCGCAGGTCCTAGCAGGCCTGGGACTGGTACCCGTCTGCAACCCAGGGGGTGGGGACTATAGATATACCATACATGGAATAGTGCCTGGTATATCATAATAGCTCAATCATCAGTAGCCATTTACTATTATTATAATATACTTTTTACTCTTAGGAAATTTTAAGAAATTTTAAAAGAGAGGAGGGATATTTACGACTGAACTAATATAACTTCTTATAAAAATTTTCCATTCATTTCCCACCATGAGCTCCTGCCTAACTAGATGAGTATTTAGTCTGACACTGATTTAGTTAGTTACTCTAGGGCTACTGTACAGTCTGTGCTGTGCACAACTCTGGGGGTGCTATTCCTGTTCAGGGAGACTCAGGTTGAACTTTCATTGTACCCCTTGTTCCCAGTAATAGGAGTCAATCTTATGGTGGACTCATAAGCCAGTCAGACTCTTTATCTATGTTATTATATAGAGTTGAGAGAGTTTTCTCTCTCTTAGGTTGCCTAAGGTAGGCGAGGCTATAGATTATTGTCTAGCAAATGCTTTCAACTGATTTTTGGTGTATCAGTGCTCTTTATTCCCTCTTTAGAACATGCTAAACAATGCCACAGCACTTTGAATACTCACTGCTTCTCTTGTTTTCTTAATTCTGCTCCTACTAATTGAGTTATACACTTAGCAAGAATCAATTACATTTGTTCCCAAACCTACTTAGGATCCTGTTTTTTGCTATAATTATATAACATTTGCAGTGTCAATCAATGATAGACGAGTATGTGAAGAGTTGTCCTTATGGACAAAAAGTCAAATGTTTTAGAAAGACTTGACAAAAGTCAAATATTACACAGAAAAAAGTTGTGATTACTTTAAGTATGGGCAAGAAAGCCTTAAAAGATTGAAAAAATTAGCCAGGCATGGTGGTGTGCACCTGTAGTCCCAGGAGTCCAGCTACTCAGGAAGCTGAGCACTTGAGCCCAGGAGTTCGAGGCTGCAGTGTGCTATGATCATGCTTGTGAATAGCCACAGCAGCATCTGCAACCTGGCACGCCTGAGCTATATACCCTGGGCACTTAGCAAGTCTCTAACTCTTAAGAAAAAGATGAATTTAAAAAAAATCATAAAAATGTATATTTTAAAGCAACTGTTAGTTCTCCCTCCTCTATAAAGAAACCAAAACTAAAAATTATAGGCAATCTCTATCAAGTGGTCTATACAAGAAAGACAACTCAGCACTCTAATCCAAGAGAATTCTGTTGTTCATTAAAAGATTAGGGAACATGTGTACATTAAAATATTTTTAACTAGAATAAAATGGTTAAGATATTTTTATGATTTTATGTTTAATCGACTTTTAACTTTACCTACCAACTCTCATTTGTGATCCCACAGGCTAAGAATTGTTCCATGGTAGCTCTTAATAGTTGTATGTTCCAAGTTCACTAAAAGGGGAAGTAGGGACAGTAGAGGGTCCCATCAAATCATTGTTACTCCAAGGCAGGCACTGACCAGAGAGGAGAGGCTCACCAGCGGTCAAGCTCTCATCAGGAGTACAGTTTAAATTGGTAATAAAGGGTGTTCTTTGATACCTTTGTAGATCTGAACAAGAAAAAAAAATGAGAGAATTTAGCTAAAGCAGAGGGATAGATGGTCCCAGGCACAGTATGCAGATACATGAGGCCAGACAGGTAGGTCAGCCTAGAACTAGGATTCACCACACAAATAAACAGCAGCATTGGGGGTGGCCACGGACCCTGGTGGACAGCTTTCTGCTGTCTACCCCATTGCATGCTGCTAATAGGGTTGGAGTAGCCTCAGGCCTCAAGCTGCTACCCAGGGGCAGAAGGATGTAAAAAGCCTCAAGGCAAATATTGACCCAATTTCAGAAAGAGTTAGAGATGCTGAAATTAATTTACATTGTGAAAGACTTTAACATTAATTTTTAGTGTGTAGACTAGCCTTGTTGAACACAATTATTTGAAGTACAAAAGCAAAATTCTCTCCATTTTGGGAAAATTATACCAAGGATGCTTTATGACCTAGATTTTTTCTACACTTAGAAACAAGTCGATAGATACTCAATGCCAGCAGGCCTAGGAAAGGACTTTAATTCCTATTAAATCCCACATCAAAAAAGCAAACCTCACACACTCACCACATCCACCTTGTACTTAATCCCATATGATCACAGGTTTTAAAGTTCTCATCACTTTTACTAAGAAGTCAAAGGCTTATTTTGTGCATCTTGAGAATTATGATTATGATGAAAGCTAGATTGATCACTGGTGCAACTAAAGTTTAACTTTGAATTCTTTGCTATATTCAAGATTAACTTTCCATGGTCTTATGAGGCTTTCTTAGACAATTTGATTACTCTTAGGTATAATTATACTGCAATCAACTGTTCCTTTTCTGAAGACATTTACTTGCTATTCAGCAGAATTAGATCATAACTGTGGAATCTGAATTTTTTTCTTATTTCAACAAGCAATCTTACAATCAAATGTTCCATTTGCTTGGATGGATACTAACCTACTGAGCCTCCAATGTTATTAATACCTGTTTGCTACACTGGCTAATACTTGCTTAAGGTTCTGTGCAATCAATTTTTTCATCTATGAAAGACATCTATGAAGAGGGTAAGAGACAGAGGGAGAGAGGGATAAAAAGAAAGACAAGGAGAGAGAAGGAGGGAGGGAGGCAGAGAGACAGAGAGAGATAGGGAGAGAGAAGAGGAGAGACAGAGGGAAAGAGGGAGACAGAGGGAGGGAGAAGGAGAGAAGAATCAGAAATCATAATGGAGTCCCCCTAATGTATTCTAATTTGTATCTCAGTGGAAATTTGAGTACATAACTGCAAAAGACAAATGACAAGTTCCATCCAAGGAAGCTTCCTAATGATCTGAAAATTACAACTGAATGATTTTGGAGCAATTAAGTTGTAATCTTCCATTCATTCATTGGTTTTCTTCAAGGTCACACAGATGTGAAGGTTTTATGCGGCAGACATAAAGATGAGATAGGACATGCTTCCATGAAAATGTAGAACGAGAGGTCAGTTACATTATTAAAAACAAGTAGCAACAAGGCAGTTGTCTCTTGCTGCTAATCAGAGGTGTTAGTAAGTGTAGTGAATTAAAAGGAGGAAGGGAGCCTCTGAAGTTAGTATGCAAGATGACATCCAGGAAAAGTAAGGCCATGAGGAGAGTCCTGAAGGGCCTACTGGAATCAGGCAGGTAAAGGCACACGATGCTTGAGAGAAAGGGGAGAACAAGGCATGGGAGTAGAAATGACCATGCTTGCTTAGGGAGAATTGATGAGTCTGGGCTGTCTGGGACAGAGGGCTTGAGAAAAGTAGTTAGTTGTTAGTTGTTAGTGATTAACAAAAATGGAAGAAAAAGTATCCAATGTACTCAGTACTTTTATAAAACCAATTCATAATTACACTTGCTTATGAATGATCACAACTATAGCCCAGGATGAAAGAGAGAAGTGAAGGGGGAAGGGAGGGAAGGGGGAAGTTCAATAGAGGGAGGGTAAATCGTGGGACCACACCTATGGAGCATATTGCAAGGGCACAAGTCAAATCTATTAAGAATAGAGCATAAATGTCTTAACACAATAATTAAGTAAATGAGGTAAAAGCTGCGTTGATTAGTTTGATGTAAGCACTCCAAATTGTATAAAAAATCAACACATTGTACCCCACAAACGCATAAATGTATTCAAGATCTACGTGTATATGACTTAACAAAAGGGAAAAAAAATTTAAAAATGAAAAAAAAAAAAAAAGAAAATTTCAAGTTACAAAAAATAAATAAGTAAATAAATTGGCTTGCATGTTGTAGGCACTTCCTATTTTTTGTTTAATTTACTTGAAGGCACATTGGAGGCATAAGGTCATGGAAAGCCTTTGACATCTCTTGAGCAGGGGCCTGGCAGGATAAACTTACATCAATTGGAATAACATAGCAAAATCCTGGACTGGGCCAATCCATACTTTAGCCACAGCAATTGGCTCAGGAAAGGGGAAATATGGACCAAATTTATCCTCACAAAGTGAATCCCTAGATCTTTGTGTGATTTCTGGGAGAAAAAAATAGGCTATGTTATGAAAGAATTCTGGGCAATGAGATGTAAGTTGAAGTTAGGAAGTGGAACTTCCAAGAAATCTTCATAAAGGGTCAGACTCAATTGCTATGCACCTTTATGACTCTGTTTTTCCCTTCATTCCTGAAAAGTGGAAATGATGACTGGAGCCGTGAAAAAAAGGCCAGGAGACTTACTGAGACCTCAGTCTGGATGACACTGAGCTGCCCAAATAATACCAGCCAGTATCTACCCATTTCTCACTTATTACAAGTGAAAAACAAATGTCTACCTTGTTAAAGCTCTGTCATTTGCATGTCCTGCTACAGACAGCCAATTTAACCTCTGCTCATTTCTTAACTTCAATTTTCCCATCTCTTTTCCTTCTCCTCAATCCCTTATCTTGCACTTACACTTCCCACTCCAGCAGTAGCAAACTACTTTCAGTTTCATCAATAGCCATATATTCTCTTTCAGATGCTAGGCCTCATCTCCTCTCTCACCCTCAAACTCTTGTCCTGGTTACTTACTGTTTGACCTTTAAGTCTCCCTGGAGAGGGTGCTTCTTCCTTGGAGGAATCACTTTCCCATCCTCTTCCACCAGCCCCACTCCCAATCTGGGTATAAAGCCTTCCTATGTATTCCAAAGCATGTGTTATTCTCTACAAGGCAAGCAATCCATCAAAGGGGTTCTTCTGAGAATGCCAAGCCTTCAATATGCTCAACATATGGGAAAAGCACAGTGAGGCAGCCAGGTGTGCAGATCCAGGTCAGCTGTCCAACTTTAGTCTCTGCCAGGGAGTCTCACTGCCTGACCACCAGCAGAGATCCTGGGAAGCACTGGATTCCATCACTCCCAAGAGAAGATCTCTTACCCAAGAGAGTGGAGAATGCAAACTGGACCTACTTCGTTCTCATCCTTTTCCATATTGATCTGATAGTCCACACAAACCATAGGTAGGCTTGGCTCGTCCTTTTGCTTTGGTAATTTAATCTCTAACATGCTGTGATGTAAAGTGCCAGCAGAATCTGGCATCAGTCAGTTTTATTCTGGTTCCAACCTTTATAGCACTTTATTTTTCACTTAGAAAAAACAGCAGTAGTGGGTGGATCATTTTCTCTACCTTGCATTCTTTCCATTTGTCTTCTCTTTATTCAAGGTGGTGGGCAGTCCTGTTCTCATGGTCTCTGGGAAGGTTTGTCACAGGGCTGGAATAGAAGTAGCCTGCAAGAAGGTCTGGCTTTGTCCTACAAAAGCATGAGCCCTCAAGGAAGAACACCTTCTCACCTCTTCCTCTCTCTGCCCAGACCAGATGAAGTTCTCCTTTCCTGCTTGTGTGGAGAAAAAGGAGAAAGTGAGAGAGAGAAAGTGAATGCAAGTGAGATGGAGACAGAGTTGAGGTCTGAGAGAGTGAGAGCCAGGAGCTGAGGGCACTGGTGCAGCTCCTTCCAGAAGCTGTAGGGACAGTGGCTGCAGGATCCCTCTGGGGAAGAAATCACATGCTCTGTACATCCCCATTCCCCAAGTGTGGCTTGGAAACAGCAGAGAGCCACCAGGTCTGCAGGAGATGTGCAGACAAGTGGGGATGTGCGTGGACAAAGAAAAGCTGGTCCCCGCCCTTCCACCTCCCCTTCCCCAGGTCTTAGAACATCATGGCACCCAAGAACTCTGGCACCTACCCTGGCAGGATGGAGAAGCCCAGGGACGATGAAGGTTGTCAGGACAACTGCACGCCATTGTGTTAGTTGTGTCCCATACAAAAGCACATGGCCAAGGGGTGGGAGTACAGGGTGGGGGAGTAAAATCCAACAAGTTCTCTTTGCCCCAAGCCCTGCATCTAGAGGAAGAAACTTCTGTAATTTGCCCACCCAAGGTGAGGTTGGTGATTCTGCTACCCAGAAGAGGTACTTTTGGGAACTCGCATGCTAATGGAGCCCTGAACGTTAATTACTCCCACCCACCCAGAGTCCCAGAGTCAGAATTTTTTTTTTTTCAGAGATGAGGTCTCACTATGTTCCCCAGGTTGCTCTCCAACTCCTGGCCTCAAGGCATCCTCCCACCTCAACCTCCCAAAGTGCTGGGATTACAAGCGTCAGTCACCAGGGACAGCCCAGAGTTAGAAATTAACATAAGTTATAGACAAGTTCTATTTTTCCACACCTGCATTGTGAATGAGGTCCGTGTCTACTATATCATGTTTGCCAGGCCTACCTGATAGATAATGGAGAAAACCAAATGAGATAATGTATGTGAAAAAACTGCTTAAACATTGGTGAAATACATATAAATTTACAACATCATCAGCAGTTTTGAGCTTCTGGGCCAGAATACATCCTTCCACGCCTGGTTCATGTTCTAAGTATAAAATGTTACGTTTTTCTTGGTTGCACTTTACTTGAAAGCAAGACGGGCTAAGCCTACAAAACTGCACATGCACTTTATTTATGTCCTTGCAATTGCCTTGTGGACTTGTCGTTCTAGGCCCTTAGATCACTTCTTTGTTTAACAAAGACAAATCATGTTCTATATACTACTAGGTAAACACTGATGTTTGTGATGCTAAACTTAAAAAGTATGAAGTACCATGAAACTTTATCAAATTGTTCTCAAAGGACTCAGAAAAGCAAACTTTCACAACTACCAAAATAACTTCCTCTGTTGGAACACCAGAATAGGTTTAAAAGGAAAATATTGTGTGCACATAAAACTAAGTGGCGTTGCCCTACATTGCCCCAGTAAGCAGAGCCATATCCACAGAGCTGCACACAGGAACTCTATTTTTGGAATGGAATCCAGTAAAACTTCTATTCTGACTTCATACAGATCTTTCTCTCTTTTCTATTCCCATCTCATTTTGGTTTTGAAAGCTACAACTAAAATTACTCAGTAAAAATGTTTTGAGACGTGAATTCATTTAGAAAGTAGTTCTGCTGTAAAATACCTTTTTGGCATCAATTTCAGTGAGCTCACTCTCCCTGTATTCTCTTGTTTAAAGATGATGGAAACTGGTAAGGGGAAGAATTTGGGGGTAGGGGGAATGTTTGGAGGCTTTAGGACAGCCTGTGACAGGAAATCCCAGCAGAGCAACCCAGGGTTACAGGAAGTGAAGAGCCTTGCTTCCCAGCGTTTTCTGCAGCTGTGTGGATTCAGGGGGCCACATTCCTGGACCGACCTCCACTTAATAACTCTAACCAGCAAGGCCCCACCCAAACTTCGTCCCCACCATTGGAGGAATATTTTCTGATTTTTTCTTTTTTTTTGAGACTCACTCAACAGAGTCTCACTCTGTTGTCCCAAGCTAGAGTGCCCTAGGTCATAGCTCTCAGCAACCTCAAACTCTTGGGCTCAAGCAATCCTCTTGCCTTAGCCTCCTCAGTAGCTAGGGCCACAGGCACCTGCCACCACACCCTGCTGGTTTTTCTATTTTTAGTAGGGCTGGGGTCTCACTCTTGCTCAAGTTGTTGTGGAATTCTTGATCTCAGAAGATCTACCTGCCTCTTCCTCCCAGAGTGGTAGGGTTACAGGCATGAGCCACTGTGCTCAGCCTGTTTGCTGATTTCAAAAGTAGTTTGACTCAACAATTAGAGGCCTAGACACTGCTGTGGGCTTCATTCTCAGAAGAACCCTAGAATCTCCTTTCCTTGAACAAACTAACACCTGGGATTGTTCCCAGGTACAAGGTGGAAGAGCTTGGTAAAGCCACACATTCTTAAAAGGAAGAATTGCACACCTAAAGTCTGCCAGATTTTACACATTCTTACCATCAGCCATGTTCTCTTAGTAAAAGTTTAATATCTCAGAGGATTCCAACCAGGTTTAATAAAAATCTCTAATAGTATTAAAAACTCATAGTTTAAGGAAGCAGAAGTTACAGGCCTAGTGTCTGGGGACATATATTAGAACTTGACACTTCTAGTACGCAGAGTGTGATAGAATGTCTAGCAAAATACAGGTATGTTTACTTTTGACCTTCAGAGATGGTGATTTCAAGCCTTTTTAAACTGGAGGTATACTTTTAAACACAAAGAAACACTAAATTGGGAGAGAATTTTTTCAATGAATATGGGGTGCTCTCAGAACTATTGCCTTTGTTTCCAACATTAGGGTGCTCAACTGCCAAATAAATTAGGGCCTTCAGGGAAACCATAAAACTCATCATTTAAAAGCACATTAATTCTTCCAGGTCACTAGGTGTCATTAAGTAAATTACTGGTTCAAAACATCTTAAGGTGCTGTTGGGGCCTGAAATATACGCTCTTCACAGAGAAGGACCAGATCCCTGCATGGCTGGCCATCCTGCCTCCTCCATGGAATATGAGGATCTCTCTATTTTTATACCTGTGTTTAAATCCAGGAGGTTGCCATTTATCAACTCCAGGAGTCAGTTCTTGCTCAATTGCAACTGCGTGCTTTGTAAGGGCTTGATGCAACTGTCTCTTTGCCGTGAGAGATCCCTAACATGAGATTAGTATTTCTCAATTTTTTTCATGATTGCTCTCATAAGGGGCCCTTTTAGTCATTTTTTTTTCCAATTGCCACCTGTCCCAAGGAATTTAAATATTAAGGAGTAAGACCTTGTCAGGTAGGGTGGAGTCATCGAACCACCGTAACATTGAAGTTACTGTCCTTGTTGAGAGTGTGTGCCCTGACCAGGGGTTCTCAGCCTTGGCGCTATTGACATCTGGAGCAGGGTAATTGTTTGCTGTGGGTGCTGATCCACATCTAGAGAGAAGTTTATAGTGGGATGTTCTGACCAGTGGCATCCTCTCCTTCTGAGTTGACAACTAAAAATATCTCCAGACATTGCCAAATTGTATCTCCAGACATTGTCCCCAGGAGACAAAATTGCCCCCGTTTAAGAACCACTGCGTGAGACATGTGACCAAGGAGGAGGTACATCAAGGGCAGAAAAGTTCAGAACTGCATTTTTTAGAATGCAAACTAAGGGAAAGGCTAGAAAAGAGAAGGTGAAACGCAGAAGACAAGACTGGCAAGAAAAGCACGTGAGAAAGTGGGAAAGACGACTTCTGCTGGGGGCGTGGGGGCGGGGCGGGGGCTGGCTGGGAAATGAGGCGCTGACCTCCCTCCCTCCCTCACTAGGTCGGCTCCCTCTCCCCTCAGGGCTCCCACAGTTGTGGGCCTGACAGTGATTTGTCTGCCTATGTTTTATTTATAACGCTGTGGATTGGTTTCTTGACTTTTAATCATTAGCTCAGCCTCCTTTACTGGCAGATTCCTGGGGATGTATTGGCAGTGCTTGTCCTAGACTGGGCTGAGTGGCTGAGCAACCAGGCCTCAGGTCCAGCTGGACTAACCCAAGTAGAGAGAACGTTGACCTCCTTGCCAATCCCTTTTCATGGGTCAGTCGCACCCATCCCTCCCTGACTCTCAACAAGTCAAGATATGATCTAGACCAGTCATGTGCAAATAACCCCAACCTACACACAAAATCTGTTTGATATGTATCTGTAAAATGTTATGTAAAGCAAGGAAGAAGGAATCCCTAAATTTAAAATAAAATCATTGATCTTTTAGGGGCCGTTAGTGGCATCCTAGAACCTCATTTTACATGTAGTGCCAAGAAAAGGGCTAAAGGTAGCAGAACGAACACAAATAAAACACTGAACATCTGCCTCATTTCATCTTATCCTGAGGAACCCTGTGGATCTGAGGGACCCCATTTGAAAATCAGCAACTGAAACAAATGGTTTTATTGTTAAGCAGCTTCCACACGGATGGCAGGCCCACCTGAGGATGACACCAATGACTTGGTATCACCGTAACAGCCCTCTTTAGACTAGCATGATTAGATTTCATTTCTCCCTATAAGGCCTGGGGAAGACTGAGAAGATTTAGGAAAGTATAGCAAAAGTATGTGAAAAATAAGAACCAGAAGAAAAAGATTAAAGAATGTTAATTTGTTTTCTCAAAAGGGAAAAGCTAAGAGATTACTTGCAAAAGGGAAGAAGATAGTTAATTATTTAAGGGCTTTCTAGTGATAATGAATCTTACAGATTTTTACTCTTACAGACATTTCAACTAGAGTGAAAGGGTAATATTTGGCCCCAATAGTCATTTTTCCCCTTCTTCCACAGCAATAAAATTTTCAACTGGGTTGATAGCCATCCAAAATATACACTACAGGCTCGGTGCCTGTGGCTTAAGCAGCTAAGGTGCCAGCCACATACACCTAAGGTGGTGGGTTCGAATCCCCAGCCCGGGCCCGCCAAACAACAATGACGGCTGCAACCAAAAATGGCCAGGTGTTGTGGCGGGCGCCTGTAGTTCCAGCTACTTGGAGGCTGAGGCAGGAGACTTGCTTGAGCCCAGGAGTTGGAGGTTGCTGTGAGCTGTGATGCCATTGCACTCTACCCAGGGGGATAGCTTGAGACTCCATCTCAATAAAAACAAACGAACAAAAAAAAAATATACACTACACTTTCCAGTCACCTTGTATGTGGCCCTTAATCTAAGTTCTGGTTATTGGGATAGATGTTTTTGAGATCCTTTTTTCTCTCTTTCTTTCCTTTTTGCTGCTGGCCAGAGGAGTAGACACAGCAGCTGAAGTAGAAGCAACCTCATCAGACTTCATATGACCTTGGGAATGACAGCTACCAAGAGCAGAGTCACAAGATGAAAGGAGCCTTGGTCCCTACAGGCCTGGAGTACCCTACTCACTCTGGACCAACCTCCAGACACGTAAATAAACGTCTATCTTCTTTGAACCTTTATTATTTGGGATTTTTCTATCAATCCCGACTTTACCTAGTCCCAACTCATAAACTTGGATAATAGCTATTATCCTTCTCTCCAGGTGATAAAATTGAGCTCAAAGTTAATTAAATAAAGCAAAGCCATACAGCTAATATAGTTCAGAGTGCTTTCTGTCAAACACCACAGCCCTGTACTTTGCACTATATTGTGCTTAAATTACTGTATAAACTTAGAGCTAGATGATAGAATGAAGTGTTTGCTGTGGGTGCTGATCCTCATCTGGTGAGAAGTTTATAGTGGGATGATCTGACCGGTGGCATCCTCTCCTCCTGAGTTGTGACAACTAAAAATATCTCCAGACATTGCCAAATTGTATCTCCAGACATTGTCCCCATGAGACAAAATTGCCCCTGTTTAAGAACCACTGCGTGAGACAGTGGGATCAAAGAGAACATAGATTACCTTACAGTAAGAGTCTGAAAGACCTGTCTTATCACCTGACTCATAATCCGGAGAAGTCGAGCTCCAAGAGTGAATTTCTACCTATGGTTTAAGTATAGAACTGCCTGAGAGAAGAACAATCCAAATGTATTCAGTCTTCATTGCCCAAATGTCCAAAGAGCATCTCCTAACTGCTACACAATGTTTTGGCACTAGGGAGACAGCAATGAATAAAATGGACAGAAATTCCTGCACTTATACAACCTGTTTTTTTCTAGTAGAAGTAAACTGAAATACAATGATAGTAAACTGATAATATTTTAGATGGTGATGTTGTGAAGAAAAGCAAGGAAGGGGATAAGGAATGCCAGTGGTAGCAGTGGTGGTAGTGGAGGTGTGGAGGGAGGGAGTGCATTTTAAATAGAATGTACAGGGAAGGCCTCATTAGGAAGGTGACATTTGAGCCAAACCTAAAGTTGGCAAAGGAGGGACCAAGGTACATATCTGAAGGAAGGGCATTTTAGGCAGGTGGAACAGCCATGAGTAAGGCTCTGAGGCAGGAGTATGCATACTGTATGTTAGCATAGCACAGAAGCCAAGCAGGAAATGTGACATATAGTCAGATAATGATGGTAAAGGGCCTTCCAGATCATTTGAATGAGGTAAGAAGTAAATAGAGAGTTCTGATCAGAAAAGTTAAACTTAAATATGAAAAGGAGACTGTCATGTAGGAAATTAACAGAAGAAGCTGAAAGGTGTAAGTGGTGGTGCTCAGAGATGAGACCAGATAGATTTCCAGTTCAGGCCAGGTTTATTGAAAGGGGAAGGTGACTCGTCTGGGCAGTGCAAAGATGGCATTGTGCCCAAGGATAGTTAGAGATGGCTTTTATATGGAGTCTTAGGGGTGGGCCAATTCCACAACTTGCCTAGAACATTAGGGTCCTTTGGTGCTAACTTCTGGGGGGAGGTATGTAGCTAGCTAGATCCTTTGTGTCTTTGTCTTATCAGGAGAGGAGGAGGAGGATGAGAAAGTGTTCATGTGTAGCTGCATTAGACACCCCCAATAGAAGCAAGAGTGGCAGCAGGGACAACAGTTAGGTGGCTATTGCAATGTCTAGGTGAGAAATGATGGCAGATCTGGTTCCAGGAATGGCAGAGTAACAAGTATCAGACTAAACTTTTCACAGATAACAGTTATCAACTCTGAACAAAATATTTAAAAAAAATTTTAGGTACTGTAAAATTGCCAAAACAGCTCTAAACTGAAGGAAATTCAACCCTTAAAAGAAAGGAACCATGCTAAGTGAGACTGTGGCTTTTTTTCACTGGATGGCAAGCTCCAGTCCCTTTGGCAGTTATGGCTCACTCAGAAAGCACAATCTTACTGACTTGAGGAGATAGAGATTGAGAGCTTAGGAATGGTAAGAGCAAATGAAATCTGAGCTGAGAAATCTCTGAAAAAGAGATAACAGAGTGGGGAGCCCAAAAATCTTCATATAAACCCTAGGCAACTTCTTAGATGATCCCTGAACTATAAAAACATCAGGAGGATCCAAAGCTCCATGGAAAACAATAGATCAAAAAAATAATAATAATTGACTAAACATTTTAACTATTGCTCACAAAACAGGATTGGGGGGAGGGTAGAATTTGAATTTCAAGTTCAGGTAAGTTAATTGTCTATTAGAATAACTGAATAACAGAATCTAAGTGTCACATATTATTCCCAATGTCTAAGAGGCAATCCAAATTGTAGAAATGTGAAGAAACAGGGAAATGTGATTTATTTTCTGGAAAAAAAGTAAAATCTAGAAACTTTGATTCTAAGATGCCCAGATAGTAAAATTAACAATACAGGGTGTCCGTAAAGTTTGCATGCATTTTATGGACACCCTATATTTATAATGGCTGTTAGGAATATGCAGAAGGAAAAAGGAAAAATATGCAGAAGGGCTTCAGGTAAAATGTAGTCATAATTAATGGGGAGTCTAAGCAGAGAACTGGAAATGACTAAACAAGTTACAGTTTTAGAATTGAAAAGTATATCTCAAAAGAAAAAATTCACTAAAAAGCAGTTAACAATAAACTGGAGATAGAAGGACCAGTGAAAGTAAAGATAGATCAACAGAAATGATCTAATCCATGGAACAGAAGATAGAAAAAGGTGTTTGCTTTTTTTATTACTAAGTGTAAGAGACTCATGAGACAATTTCAAGCAGTATAATATCTTTATTTTTTTTTTGAGACAGTCTCACTTTGTCACCATGGTAGAGTGCCCTAGCATCACAGCTCATCACAACCACACACTCTTGGACCCAAGCAATCCTCTTGCCCCAGCCTCCCAAGTAGCTAGGACTCCAGGTACCTACCACTATGCCTGACTAGTTGTTTTTATTTTTGTGGAGATGGAGGTCTCACTCTTGTTTAGGTTGGTCTCCAACACCTGAGCTCAAGTAATCCACTTACCTCAGCATCACGGAGTGCTAGGATTATAAGCATGAACCATTGTGCCCGGCCCAAGTAACAAAATGTCTATATAATCAAAGCCAAAGAAAGAGAAGAGAGAGCACATAGAATAGTAGAGATGCACTATGAAAATAACAAGACTTTTTTCAGGATGACGTGACATGACACCAGATGGAAATACAGGCCTATAGGAAGGAAGGAAGAGCACGGAAATGGTAAACATGGGGGTAAGATTTTTTTTTAATCTTGTTTCCTCTTACTGGTTTTAAAGATTGCTCACTTTTCAGAGGAAAGAATAATGTACTATTATATTATGAGATTCATAATATACATAGATACAACATACCTGAGAAGGATAACCCAAAGACAGGAGGAGGTGAATGAAGGCCTACTGGGGTAAGGCACTTATATGTTACCTAATGCTGTATAATATTAACTCTAAATAGACTGATCATAAGGATTCATATTGTACTTACCAGAGTAACCCTAAAAATATACAAAGATGTATAATAACCAAAGAACCAACAGAGACATTGGATGGGAATACTAAAATATATTTGATTGGCCACCCTCCTCCCTCCAAAAAAAGGCAGAAAAAGTAGGATTGAGAGGAGAATGATGGAAACACAGCCAGACAAATAGAAAACAGCTATCAAAAACGGTGGGCCTAAGTTCAACCATATTAACAGACACATTAAATGTAAAATCACGTAAATAAACTGAATACTCCAATAAAAAGTCAGACTAGATAAAAGGCAAAACTGCCCACATGTTCTCTATAAGAGACACACTATAGGCTCAGCACCTGTGGCTCAAGCAGCTAAGGCGCCAGCCACATACACCTAAGGTGGCGGGTTCGAATCCCCAGCCCGGCCCGCCAAACAACAATGATGGCTGCAACCCAAAAAATGGCCAGGCGTTGTGGCGGGTGCCTGTGGTCCCAGCTACTTGGGAGGCTGAGGCAGGAGACTCGCTTGAGCCCAGGAGTTGGAGGTTGCTGTGAGCTGTGATGCCACAGCATTCCACCCAGGAGGACAGCTTGAGGCTCTGTCTCAAAAAAAAAAAAAAAGAGAGAGAGAGACACACTATAAAGACACAGATTAGCTGAGAGCAAAAGAATGGAGAAAAGTATATGGTGCAATCTGTAAGCATAAGAAAATCAGAGTGGCTAGATCAATATCAGACATTGTGGTCTTTTGCACAAGCATATTACCAGAGGCAAAGACTGTCACAATCACGAAGCAAAGTCATCAGGAAGGCATAATCACAAATGTGTATCCTCTTAATCATGGAGCTCTGAAATGCATGAAGCAAAATCTTATAGAATTTAAGGAAGAATTAGAAACATCTTCAATCAGAGTTGAGGATTTTAATACTTCTTTTCAGTAATTGCAAAGCAGCCAGAGCAGCTGGAACAAGAACAACAAAAAATTAATAATAATACAGAAGATCTGAACAACCCTATCAACAACCTCGTCTCTCTGATGTTTATAGAACATTTCATTCAACAATTCCAAAATGTACACTTTTCTCTTTTTTCTTATATATATATATATATTTTTTATTTTTATTGTTTAATTTTAGAGATGGGGGTCTCACTATGTTGCCCAGGCTGGAGTGTAGTGGCTATTCACAGGCATGATCCCACTACTGATCAGCACGGGAGCTTTGACCCGCTCCGTTTCTGACCTGGGCCAGTTCACTCCTCTTTAGGCAACCTGGTGGCCTCCCTGCTCCCAGGAGGTCACCATATTGATGCCAAACTTAGTGCGGACACCCGATCAGCATAGTGCACTATAGCCCAGGTGATAAGAGAGACCCATGAGATAATATCACTGTACTTTATAGTACTTAAATCTTACAGAGCATGTTTTCTGATCACATGTAATTAAATTAGAAATTAATAACAATAAAGATACTCAGGAAAGCCCCCCCAAATTTGAAAAATATCCAATCCAATTATGAATAACATGTGGGCCCAACAAGTTATTATAGGAGAAAATAGAAAATATTCTAACTGAAGGATTAGAAAATACACTTGTGGGATGCAGCTAAGTCAGTTCTTAAAGAAAATTTATAGTTATAAATGTTTATATTAAAAAAAGTCAAAAGATTTAAGATCAATTATCTAAGTTCTACATTAGGAAGCTAGAAAAAGAAAAGTAAATGAAAGCCAAAGTATAGGAAAGAAAATAATACAAAGTAGAGATCAATAAAATAGAAAATAGAGAAATAAAGAAAATCAGCAAAGTTAAAAGCTGATTCTTTGAATGAATTGATGTTTAAAACCACTTGCAAAAAGACAAAGAAAAAGAGAGCAAATGAATTACCGGTATCAGCACTGAAAGATATCTTATTAAGGGATAAAAAGGGCATATTATAAACAACCAAATGCCATTACTCTCAACAACTTAGAAGATATGATCAAATTCCTTGAAAAACAACTTTCAAAAATGAACATAAGTAAAATAGAAAATAGCCTATAACCACTGAAGGAACTGAATTCATTTCAACAGTATTCCCACAAAAGAAACTGGAGCCCTCAATGGTGTTATAAGTGAACTCTAGTAAACACTTAAACAAAAATCAATCCAATACAAACTCCTACTGAAAATAAACGAAGAGGGAACACTTACCAACTCATTATTATGAGGCCATTATAACTCTGATAACAAAACATCCTGAGAAAATTATGGAACGATATCTTTTGTGAACACAAAAATCCTTACAAAACAGTAGGAAATCAAATTAGGTAATAGATTAACAAAGTAATATTTCACGACCAAATGAGGCCTATTTTTATCGTTCAAAAATCATATGCTATAATCACCAGCATTAGGAATTAGAATTAAGGAGAAACACTGTGTTAATTGATACAGAAAAAGCATCAGTAAATTCAAAACCCACTCATGATTTTTAAAAAATCAAAAAACTGGGCGGCACCTGTGGCTCACAGAAGTAGGGCACAGGCCCCATATTCTGGAGGTGGTGGCTTCAAACCCAGCCCTGGCCAAAAAAAATCAACAAACTGGAAACATAAGGAAATCTTTTGACTTTGATAAGGGACATCTACAAAAAGTCTTATAAGTGGGCTGCACCTATGGCTCAGTGAGTAGGGTGTCAGCCCCATATACCGAGGGTGGCGGGCCAGCCCTGGCCAAACTGAAATTAAAAAATAGCTGGGCATTGTGCCTGTAGTCCCAGGTACTCGGGAGGGTGAGGCAAGAGAATTGCCTAAGCCCGAGAGCTGGAGGTTGCTGTGAGGTGTGACACCACAGCACTCTATACAGGGTGACAAAGTGAGACTCTGTCTGTAAAAAAAAAAAAAAAAAAAAAAAGTCCTACAGGTAACGTCATACTTGATGCTGTTAAACATTTTCCCCCTAGGATCAGAATGAGGCAAAATGTTCATTCTTGCTTCTATTTAATATTGACTAGAGGATTTAGCTAATTTAATCAGGGAAATACAAGCCATGAAAATTGGAAATTCAGAAGTAAAACTCTCCCTAGTCACAAACAGTATGATTATTTATGTAGTTCATCCTAAAATATTTTATGTGGCAGACCTACCCCAAGAGACCCTGATGAGTTATAACCCTTGTATAACCTCGCCCTCTTGGGTGTGTCAAACGTGTGACTTCCTTAGAATATGGCAAAGGTGATGCATCACTCGTGTGATTACGCTACATAACATAAGACTCTGTCTCAGCAGAATGGAGGGAGAGATTCTGCCGCTGGTCTTGAAGATCACCATGTCATGATCCAATGCCACATGGAAGAAACTGAAAACAGCCTTGAGATGCTGAGGGCAGCCCCCGGAGGACAGCCAGTAGGAAAACAGAGGCCACACTACTTCAGTCCTAGGACTGCATTCTGCCAACACCCACATGAGTTCAGAAGAGGCACCTGAGCTCTAGAAAGGAACACAGCTCAGCTGTGCAACCCTGTGAGACTTTCAGTGGAGGGCTCAGCTAGGCCATGCAGAAATGCATGAACCTTGGACACCAAGGGATAAAACATGTGCCTTATTTTAAGCTACCAAGTTTGTGGTTATTTGTTATGCAATAATATAAAATTCATGCAGCTATAAGAATGTGAATTTTGCAAGAATCCAGAACAACAACTCGATATACAAAGTTAATTGTTTTACTATACATTAGTTGCAAATAACTGAAAAATAAGATTTTAAGAATTCCAATGTCCTCAAAAACTATAACAACTATTAGAAATAATTGTTTCTCAATATACCAAAAACTACAAATCATGGCTGAGAAAAATTAAAGACCTACGTAAATTGAGAAATATGCCACGTTGACGGAAAACTCAAAATGAAGATGTGATTTCTCTTGTCCATCATTTTCGTAAAACACAAGATGTGCTGCACTGTCCAGATTCCTCCTTTACAACAGAGGCATTTCCCCAGCTGTCTGGAGTATTGGCAGGTGATGGATCTCAGCTGAGTCTCTTTCTTGGGTTTGCTTTCAGCTGAAGAGAGCCTGGCCCAAGATTATACCCCCATCTTGGGGGCAGGCTTCTTTCAAGGGCTGGTGCATGTAGGGATAAAAAGTCATAGCCCGCTTCCCTGAAGGCGGGACAAGTCTGAAGGGCCACCCCAGCTTCAGAGCTCTTTTGCTAAGGCCTTTGTTGCAATTGTGTTGCAGCTCAACTCTTCCCTTGGCCTAAAAGCACTCCGCAATAAACTGCTTCCATATTTCAGAGTCTTAGGGTCTGTTTCCTGGGAGAAGGAGTGAACATATTACCTATATTGATCCATAGATCTATATGCAATTCCAATCAAAATCTGATGAAATTGCTTTCTAGAAATAGATAAATTGATCATAAAGTATATATGAGATGTGAAAAACCTAGAAGAGCCAAAGTAATAAAAAAAAAAAAATAAAGGAAAGGTAAAGGACACACACAATCTAATTTCAAAGCTTGCTCTAAAACTAAAGAAATCAAGTAATGCAGCATTGGCAGGAGGACAAACAAATCATTGGAATAGAATAGATAGTCCTCCAAAACTAGAATGGACAATCCAGAAATTAACCGATCTGGCCAACTGATTTTTAACATGGACACCAATGTGCCAATTTAATGGAGGAAAAAAAGTCTTTCCAACATATGACGCTGGTATGACTGGGTAAATATACAGAAGAAGTTGAATCTCAACTCCTGCTTTATTCCCTTACAAAAAGTAATTTGAGATGCATTATAGACCTAAATGTAAGATACTAGAAAACATCTAGAAAAAAATAAAATAAAATATTTTTACAACCTTAGAGTAGGTAAAGATCTTTTAGGGAGGACACAAAATGTACTAAACATGAAAAGAAAAACTAATAAATTAAACTTTGTTAACATTAAACATTTCTCTCCAAAGAACAGGATTAAGAAAATAAAAAGGTAAGCCATCAGATAAAAAAAAAAAATTGCCACACACATATTTGACAATGAATTTGAATGCAAAGTGCACAGAAGCTCCTACAAATCAGTAGTACAGATAAAAGCAAAAAACTCAGAGATAACAAGGGGGAAAATCTGTGAACAGACCTTCATAAAGGTATAAAAGTGGCCAATAGACACATGATTTGTTATCAGGGACATGTTCATTTAAGCCACAATGATGACTCCAAGATTTGGGACCAAAGCAATTGGAAGGAAGACGTAACCTTTTATTGGGATGAGAAAGCAATGGGTAGAGAAAGTTTGTGGAGGTGGAATTCAGGAGTCTGATCTGGGCCACAGCCATCCAAATAGAGCTGTTCAGTAGGGCATTGGAATATATATCTGGAGTTCAGATGAGGAGTCTGGACCGCAAATATAACTTTGGTAGTCATCAGTTTATTTAAAGCCCTGAGATGATGTAGGGAATTAACATAGAAGACTAGATTCTGAGACATTCTTGATGAAGACCTTCCTCTTTGGGAAATCTATAAACAGAATGTAAATTCACCGTCTGTATTTAGCTATTTGCATACTCATGGAGAGTTCAATATGTTCCCCTGTCTAATTTATTCACTTAAACTTTATAATACAAGGATTGTACTGTGTATCTTCAGTATGCAAGGAACTGTCTCCATGTGCCTATCATGCAAGAACCAACATGTCTAAGAGATTCTACCTAGGTGCTATGAAAAGCATAAATAAACAATCTAGAGTCATGGCTCTTGTCATGCTGCCTGACTGATTCATAGACATTTACTGCCCTGATAAATTACAAAGATGTTTTAGGTAATATTGAGCAATGCCTCTGCAAGAGAAAACACATAACTCGATTTTCTCATCACTTCTGGGAGAGCAAGGGACAAAGCTTATCACTGTTTTGTTTACTTGTTTTTTAAAAATAAATCTGCTCATGAAAGGTTACAATAAATTGAAGAAAACTTAACCCTAGGTCCCTGAGAAGTGAGTTTTCTATGTCAAATCAACCCATGACCTCTGTGAGGCCTTGCCTTCCCAAACCAGATAGTTATGGAAAAATTTACTCAATCTTTTGGTTGTTTTGCCTTCTTTTTTCCCTTTCATCTTGTCTTTTAAATGTTATTGTAAAACAAAACACTAATACAGAAAACTACACAAATCAAATGTATGGCTCAATGAATTGTTATAAGGGAAACACTTCCAAGGTTATGAAACAAATTTCCCAATACCCCCAAAAGCCCCCCTTGTTGTGCCCAGCCCCAATTAAAGCCCCTCCTTTCCCCAGAGGTAACCACTATCCTGACTTATTCCTCTGGTCTTTGTATTTCCTGCAAATTGGAAGTTGAGTCAGGGGCCAATTCAGACTCAGCTTCTATCCCCTTGACAAATATATGTTTTGGAAGGAAGACGTAATATGGAGAACATAATATCTAGTTGTTTCTCCTTTTGTGATTTTAAAAATTGTTGATACTTAATATTTACATCCAGTCAGATAGTGGCTGAAAAATGGTGATACTCTAATTCTTTCACTTCTTTTTCATTTATTAGCTCGATTATTTTGATAAAGAGATGCTTCCCCTTAATTCACTATTTGGTTACGCAGTGAAATAGTTCATATGGGAAAGGGATGATAAATGTTTGGTTATTTAGCTCTATTTACCAAGATAATTGTTTGGTTTTCTATCATCTTCTAGAAGCAGTAATTACTTTTCATATCAGTATGAAAGCATGGATTTAGACGTATTTGATGAATTTCAATCCATTACAGTTAGAATAAATAACTCAAAATTTTCCACCTCTGGCCAATGGGAACCTTTTCAAATTGACTCCTGAGTCCTTTAAACATGTCCCTAGTAGTCTTTGAGAACTTTTGGTGTGACATGATGTTCCAGGGTCAACCTGTTCGTGTCCTGCATTACACCTGGAACCAGTAATTTAACCAGTGACCTGGTCCCTGGTGGTGATGAGTGGTATTGCAAGCACACAATCTGGCGCTAGGGGTGCTCTTTGCTGCTGTGTTTATTATTATTATGTCTTTTCAGCGGACATATCTGGGAACAAAATAAGATCAAGAACCTCATGAGTTTATATTGATGCTTCCAATTCAATTTTGAGATCACTTAGGTTTTATTTAACCTCTATTACTTTAGTATCACCTTTCTTCCATACCAGGAATCTTGTTTCTCAAGGACAAAGGAGCAGGGTAGAGTTGAATGTCTTACAACTATTTATTTGTTTTATTCCATATTATACACACAAGTCTCAGAATAGCAATCTTAAGACTAATACACATGTGATAAATGAAGTTATTCTCACCCTTTCTGTTTTAACAGTTGTGTAATAGCAGTCCTATTAGAGGATGTAGCCTTAAACATTTTTTCTCAGCCCTCAGTCTTAGTTCCAGGGAATCTATGTATTTCATGCTCACCAGCAGTCCTTATACTAGCTGATATTCATTTAGTTATTTTGTTACTTGAACTTCATTTCATAAAATATTTGGGGGGAAGAGTTCATGGGGACAATATTCTTTAAGCTCCACCTGTGCCCATTATACTTGAAAGTCATACTAGATGTGAAATATTGTCCACATTTGTTTCCTTGAGGATCTTAAATGTATTAATCCATATTTTTCTTGCATAGAGTATTGGTGTCAAAAAGTTTAATAATGTAATTTCCTTTTCCTTCTAAATCACACACTCCTTTTTTTCTATATACTCAAGGCATAGCTTCTTTTTCTTTAATGTTGAATTATTTCACTATACCATATCTTGGTATCGATCATTCAAGGTCAATATTTTCAGAGTAGATGGTGTGCTTTTTTAATGGTTGGTTTCAAATCTTTTAAAAATTTATTTTCATGAAAGTTCTCAAATTATCTGTATGTTCTTTCTTCTTTGCTTATCTTCAGTATGGATCATGTTCTTGCAAGTCCTTTGTCTTTATTTCTTTTCTCTTTTATTTTTAAAATATTTTATATTTTAAATTTGTTTTACTTATAAATAATTCCATACTGGCAAATAAAGTTGTAAAATATAGTACGAAGAATCCCTGTCTACCATTTACCTAATTTCTCCAAATGTTAACATCTTATGTATCCACAGTACAATTATCAAAATCAGGAAATTAACACTCATACAATTTTACTATCTAATCTACAGACCATATTCAAATTTTGTCAATTGTTTGATTACTGTCCTTTTTTAAAAATCAGGGTTGAGTCCAACATCACATATTGCATTTGTCTGTCTCTTTAATGTCCTTCAACTTTGAACAGTCATGAACAGTCACTCCATCTTTCCTTGTCCATAATTTTGAAAAGTCTTGGCCGGTTATTTTGTAGACTGTTTTCCAATGTGGGTTTATCTGATGTCCTCACATGATTAAATTTAGGTCTGAATTTCTCAGCTGGAATAGCATTGAACTTTTGGGCCTGATAATTTCTTATTGTGGGAGGCTGTCTTCTACTCACCCACTCAATGCCCATAGAAGTCTTCCACTCTTGACTATCAAAAATGTTTCTAGATATTTTCAAATGTCTTCTGAGTACAGAAGGAAATGAATCCCAGTTGAAAGCCACTAGTTTAAGTTATGCATTTTGGCAAGACTACTATAGAAGCAAGATGTGTCCTTCTAATAGCATCTTATCAGGAGGCACAATTTGTTCCATTACTGGTAATGTTAATTTTTAATCACTTAGTTAAAGTGGTCCTACCAGATTTCTCCACTATAAATTTAATTTAAATTTAAATTTAATCCTTTATAAATATGATATGTCATGTAAGATTATGCAAATATCCTGCTTTTCATCATAAGTTCACCTATTAATTCTGGCATCCATTGATGATTTTTGCCTGAAACAATATTACTGTGGTTTTTGCCAATAATGCCTTCTACATTTGTCACTTAGTCATGTACCACCTGTTTTGCTCAATGGCAGATAATCATGATCCCATGAGATTATTGTACTGTATTTTTACTGTATGTTTTCTATGTTTCAATATGTTTAGATACTCAACTATTTAACCATCGCTTTACATTTGCCTATAGTATTCAGTACAGTAATATGCTGTGCAGGTTTGTAGTGCAGAAGCAATAGGATGTACCATCCAGGTTTGTGTAAAGACTCTCTATGATGTTTGTACAACAGTGAAATTATCTAGTGTTGCATTTCTAAGAACATATCCCTGTCACAAAGCAACACAATACTATACTTCTGTTTTAAGAAATTGTCTTCTCTTTTCCTCCATCTATTTCTTCATTCAATTATTTATTTATACTAGTGTAAGTTTATGCATTCTCCGTTTATTTTATGACTTATAATCTATTACTTTACTATTCATTTTGTGGCTCAAATTGCCCCCAAACTATGGCCATTGGGAGACCCTTGAAGTTATATTTTATTAAAACTTTGCTAATTTTATCAATACACAAAATTCAACCTATGAACCCCCAACAATAAAAAAAAAAAATCAACCTAAGTAAAAAATAAGACAAATTCTCAGTCCCTCATCAGATTTCTGCCCAGCCACTGCCCACCAGTCTCCTATGTGCACAATTTGGAGCTGCCTTGCTGCCAGACAAGTGGGTTCAGACTTTATCCAGTAGACAATGGTAATGATTTTTGTTTTCATTATGATGAACCAAAACAAACAAAAAAAGGAGTGAGTCGATCAGGTCTACAAATAAGAAAACATCAATATGAGACAGCTTGAAATTTTGAAACTAGAGATAGGTAAGGCAGTAAGCATAGGAAGGGGGAGCTATTTTAGGAGAAGGGAGCTGCTACAGTTCAGATGCAGAAAAAGAGAGATTTTCAAGTTCTTCTCTCTTGCTACTTCTATTAGAGAGGTTGGAAAAACAATACTCTTAATTTTCCTTACAACTTTGCTGCTACTGGTGACCTTATAATGTAATGTGGCGTAAATTGAAGGTTACAGGGAAAGGGTTTTGAAAGACTTTGTTTTCTTACCAGTATCCCAGGACCGACTGATCTCTCTCTCTCCTGCAAGTGGGCTGTCTGGAGCTGCAGCATGCATTTTGCAGTGACATGACAGTAAGCATGAAGGAAAGGCTGGAAACATTACAGACACTGCTGTGATGTCAGCAGGTCAATGAACCAAAATCAGCACTTAAATAAACTCTTCTTGATTTAAGTTACTGCATTAGTCAGGGTTATCCAGAGAAACAGTATCAATAGGACATGTGTACATATATAGAAGAGATTTAATTTAAGAAATTGTGATTATGGAGACTGATAAGTCCAAATCTGTACAGTGGGTCCAAAGAGGAGTCAATGTTGAAGTTCCAGTCTGAAGACCATCCACTGGCTTAATTCCCTCTTGCATAGGGGAAGTCAGTATTTGTTCTGGCAAGGCCGTCAACTGATTGGATGAGGCCCACCCACAGTATGGAGGCCAATGTGCTTTATTTAAAGTCCACTGATTTAAATGTTAAGTCTTATCCAAAAATTCCTCCACAGAGATATTCAGAATAATACTTGAGCAAATATTTGGGCACCAGGGCCCAACCTAGTTGGTATATAAAATCCACTATAATTCAGGTTTATTTTACTTGCAGCCAAAATCATTCCAAATACATCTATGGAATAACTTTTATATTACAAACATTTCTCACCCTAGTTCACCTCACAATGTATTTCCCTGCCCTGCTTTTACTTATTCTTCATCTCCTACAATCTCAATCAAGATTCAAGCTTCTGAAAAATCCTACCACTCCATTATCTACCAGGCGCCCTAGGAAACTTGACAAATATTTACATATTTTTAGACAAAGGATTTTTTTCCTCATTGTTATTCAAATGTTTGCTATGCTATAGATCTGTGATGTCTATGACAAGCCAGTAGCCACATGTGGCAGTTAAGTATTTGAAATGGGCTTAGTTTTAATTGAGATGTGCTATAAGTATAAAATACATGATGAATTTTGAATTCTTAATCCAAGAAAAAATATAAAGCATCTGAATTTTTTACATTGACTTTATGTTCAAATGCGAAGGTTTTTGATGTATGGGATCCAATAAAATGTATTAAATATATTATTGAAATTAATTTTACTTGATTCTTTTATTTTTTTAATGTGGCTATAAGAAAATTTAAAATTACATATATAAATTGCTTTCATGGCTCATGTTACATTTCTGTTGGACAGGGGAGGTATGTACCTGGAAAGCATTTTTGCAATTGATATGTACCTATTAAAATTTTATTTAAAAATATAAGTTGATTTTTTTTTGAAAACAGATATTTGGAGTGTTGAAGAATTTTTATATTTCAACACTGCAAAGAGCTGTTCAGCTGAGGAGTTCAGAAGAACAAAAATTACAGTGAAAAATCATATGAGCAATGAAAGGGTTATAAGAACAGGGAATTAGCACTTTGTGTCCAAACGTTCAGCAATTTTCCCAGCTCACTGAATTGTGGGAACTCAGCTTTTCCAGGGAATAAATATACTATTTTTAACATTTTTATTATACAGTTTGTCACAGGCTGTCTCATGAGAGTATCAACAATCAGTTTCAAACAGAATCCAACCACAAACACTTCTGCACATGTGACTCGGAACATCTGGCCTGCTGGAGCCCTTCACGTCAGGCGGAGCCGGGAGGCCGACTTTGATTCTTACACTCCTCCAACTCTTTGTTACACTTCCCACACTGGAAACCAGGCTGGGAGCACCATCCTTCAGAGGGGAGCCTTCGGCCCGTCTGAGTCCTGGGTTTGTATTTCCCCTCACACACAACTGCAGGCCTTTCGAGGGAGGCATGGGGTGCATTCCACGGATATCACTGACTTGATGATTTATGTGGCATTTTCTCTAATGGATTGAGATGAAAGCTTTGGCCTGAAGAAAAAGTCAGTCAGCACCTCCCCACTGAAGAGATCATAATACCTGCCCAGAGCAGAAAGCTTCACGCAGGAGGCTCACATTCTTACAAAGCGCAGGGCTGCTCTGTTGCCCACATCTTCTCATGAAGAAAAGGCACAGGCTGGGAAAAGGAGAGCGAAGGTTCTCAGCACAGCAATGAAAGACACCAAAAACCAGTGACCTAGTGAGACCTGAGGATTAGATGAGGGGCCCCAGGGGTCTTGGTTCCTCTCCCGATGTGCTGAGGACATAATGGCAAATATCCATTATTACTCTTTCTGAAAAATCCAGAAACTGAACATCAAAAATTCACTGCTGTTGTTGGCTCCCTGAAAAAGCCCCACAGTAATTCCTTCTCAATGGAAAGAAATCCTTAATGAAGTGTAAACACTTGTTTGACACCGTGACTTACTCATATTCAGTAAGTAGACATGCACTCCACCTCTCACTATACCATAATTCACATGGAGATACGCACACTTTGGCCCTCTCAGCTACGATCACAAGAGTCATTAGAAAGTATTTGCCCCAACAGAAAACAGCTTTTGTCATTAAAAGAATCATTACCAAAGTATTTGAAAATATTTCAGCAGCATATAATATATACTGTTTTTTCATTATTTTAAATTATAATGTGCTTGTTTCTTTTTGCCACACTCATTGTATAAAATAAATGACAGAGAAATAGTGAACATTTCAACTTAAGTTAGGTCCGATTTAGAGTCACTGCTACCATAACTTTGATTAAAGTTTTTTAACTTCAATGACAATGTGACGTGTAGCATATGTACATATTTTGTACATAAGGCAAAATTTTGATTCCCAGCCCTTTGTGGGGAATATTATATACGTTTATGTCATTGTATAACTTTTGTAATATTCCTTGCTGTAGTTGATGGATAAATGAATGAATGAAAGGGAAGAAATAATGCAGGAAGATGAAGAAAATAAAAGAAATTTTGCAAAAGTGCTGCATATAGTATTTCTATTGGAAGGACCATCTCACAATATGCCTTTAAATTTTAATCCCTGACAAGTGTTCATGTGACTTGTTGAAAAGGTTACCCCATCTTTTCTAGTTGTCATGTCGTCTTCCACATCAACAGAGGTGACAGCTACATTGGTTTTTTATTTGTTTTCCTCTGAAAGAAGAGAAGTCTGAGGGATGGGCATCCCCTAAACTGGAAAGGAGACAGAACTAACACTTTGCAGGGCCATGGTCAAGTTTTCTCTTGATAATGATGTTGGGTGAATGAGCAGATGACACATTCATTTATCTCTCTCTCTTTTTTAAGAGCTAGGTTAGCAACACTCTGCAATTTTTCTTTCAACATTTAATTGGGTTTTATCTATACCCAAATCCTCTTTAACTATATTAATTCTATTTCAAGAGTTCGGTTTTTGTTAGAGACCATGAATTTCCCATAAAGGTTGTTCTAAAAGATGATTGGATTCCCACGCTCATCCCCAAAGCCTATTCATTTACTGTGATTTGAGACATCTCATGTTTGCAGTGACATATAGTTGAAAATAATGTTACTAGTTATTGTGAGAGAAATAACTAATTTTCTTACTTATAAAGTGGAATGATAAATTTTTTGGTATTTATCAATTTGGTAGTTGATACAGAGAAATTTCAACTAGAAAAAGATTAGGAGATAGACTCTTACATATATTTTTAAGGATTTTAGAGGCTGATCATACTGGGGTTTTTTTTCTAGTTTTAGCTAAAAATCCTTTTTCTTTTATTGAGAATGAGAATAATTTGATGTAGTCAAGCTGCAGGAGCCCAGGGACACATCCATTTTGTTTGCCATCATCCTCAGCACCTACAATAGTATCTGGCAGAGATCAATAAATAGGTATTGGATTCATGTGCTCAATAATTTGGCAAGTATCTATTAAGTGTGTGCCACATGCCTGCTACTATAGAGAAAATTTGGGAATAGAAAAAAGAAGTTGAGAAAAACCAAAGTCTCTACCTTCATGGAGTTATCCTTTTATTGGGAAGAAACTCATAAAAGACTCTCACTAGGCCAAGTGCAGTGGCTCATTCCTATAATTCTAGCACTCTGGAGGCCAAGGCAGGTAGATTGCTTGAGCTCAGGAGTTCAAGACTAGCCTGAGCTAGAAAAAGACCCTGTCTCTAAAAATAGCTGGGCATTGTGTCAAGTGCCTGTAGTCCCAGCTGCTTGGGAGGCTGAGGCAAGAGGATCACTTGAGCCCAAGAGTTTGAGGTTGTTGTGAGCTAAGAGGCCAGGGCACTCTACTGAGGATGACAAAGACTTTGTCCCCCCCCCCCAAAAAAAGCTCTAATGAATATAATCAGTTATTTCACCAGGATTAGTGCATATTTTTGGTTCAGAGATTCCATGAATTTAAAGAAGAAGCTTAATCCTCTTGAGGCAAGAGAGAGGTTATGGGTCAAGAAAGAAGCCAGTTGTGGGGAGGCATCCAGAAGAGCATAAGCTTTCCAGAAAGGCAGCCGTCCAGGCTGGAAGGACAGCAAGCAGAAATGGAGTGCTACGTGGTGTTGTGTACAATACCCCTGGGGTGGGGCTGGGGTGAAAAGTGGGGGTGGGGAGTGGAGGAGACGTCTGCCCAGGGCAGACAGCACTGCCATCCAGAGTGATCAGTGGGTATGGAATGGCAGGGGTTGTGAGAGAAGAGACTTTGTTCAAACACACGAGATGTTTCATGATTTAGAAAGTTCCTACACTGAGTCTTTCTGAAAAGTTAATTTTAAAATTAAGAGAAATAACTTTTGATTTAACAGAACCATTTTTATATTTCCGTTTAGAAGACTAATTAGAAGTATAAATTTCAGGATAGAATCGAACACTATTTATTAATTAGAGAGTATGTTAAGGGATGCAACTCAAACAGCCTCTTTGCCTTTGCAGAATGTTCTCTCCCACTTGTCATTTCCAGTCTAGCCCCCCACGGTTCCCTCTGCCCTGTGTGCTGCTCTGTTACACAGCTTGGCCATATTCCCGCCACCATATCATCCTCCGTTCTCCCATCTTCCTCACCCTTCTTTGCCATCAATCTGTCAGAATGGCAAACTAACACCAGTCTCTTCCGCAGAGAGCATTGGAGCATTTTCCTGATGGCATGAAAGGAAGTTGCATTTTTCCAGTAGCAAGGAGGAATTAACAGTGACCTCTAGGGGCCTGACATCTGGGCCTTTGCTTGGTTGAAGAAGGTGGATACAATCCAAGTTGGCACCAGGGAGCTCTATTTGGTTCTTTTTTTTTTTTTTTTTTTTTTTTGCTTTTTTCAAATTTTAATCCAAGTGTTATGATATTTGAGGAACAGGACATACTATTTTGAAGGAGGGTAGAAAAATGCAACATTATGTTGCAAAGTAGTTACAGAAATATCTCTAATACTTCCTGATTAGATGTACCACAGATGAGGAGGTCCAGTCTGCCTGTTTGCAGAGGAGGTTAAAACAGTTCAAGAAAATGAGCACACAGGGAAGTTGTATGTTTCTCTTCTTTTTAAATACATACCCCTGTGCTTATGCACACAGGCCTGCATGCACATGCCATCTTTTGAGCTAAGAATTCTGGAGGCTTTTTATGTTGGAAAACAACTTAGGTGTAAGAGACACTGAATCATCCATACAGTTAGTTTCACCAAATAAAATACATTTGATCGTTTTAAATATCCATCCATTAGTCAGAAGCACATGGAAAACTTAAAAACAGTACTGCTAAGTCAAGCAAAGCTCCGGTATCTGACATTTTAATGCAAATAAGATTTCCCTTTTCAATGAGTGACAGAAATAGAAAGAAGCAGCAACCATGTGAGTCTCTTCTTAGCATTTGAACCCCAAGGCTTTTTTGTTGTTGAGCCCCAATGTTTTGAAAGAGAACAGTAGTAAACTACTCTGTTACAAATTTTAAATGAAGCACAAGTAAAGTCTGCAGACGTGATTATTTCTCTTTATGGGCCAAAGTGCCAGCTGTGTAGGTTCAAGGGCCATGTGGCGCTCAGGTGGCAGTTTGCCCGTGGGCCCAACTCTATCAGCTGTCATTAGAACCAAGTGCTGGGGGACATGCTTAAGATGCTAAAACCTCTGCTCTCTGAATGTTCACTCCAGTCGTTGAAAAAATATTTTCCATCTATAGCCATTTAAGTTTGTAGAAAACAATATCTGATCACATTATTCTAATTTTCTGCTGCAACATAATTATTTGAGGGTTTGGAAGGTAAGAAGGAGGCAACAGAAAAAGTAATAGACTAAGGTGACCAGATTTTAACATTGGTAAAGTGGGACACCATTGACCGCAGGGGGAGGGTCTTAATTAAAAATTTGGTCTAAATGGAGCAACAAAAATTTTCATAGAATTCAAAAATAGTATTATAATATATTTTTTAATTTCAACATAAGTATAATTTACAAATATAATACATTAAAAAATTATGTATAGTATTATTTTATTCTTTGGCATATTTCTCATTTGAGTGAATTTTTTTTAGTAGATTGCTGTCGTTGTTTAAAAGGTCATGAATTTTTTCACAAGAATTTGTTAAGTTATATTTCACACATAAATTGGCTTTCAAAGTCTCAACACTTAATTCTGATTTTTCTTAATTGTGATTTATCCACACTTTATTTACCATAGAAAAAACACGTTCAGTCACAGCATTAGTTCCTGGTAAGGACTGTGTTTATTCCACAATTTTTAGTGCATTATTGTATGGAACATGGTTTGTTTCAAAATGATGAAATATTTCTAACCATTTGTTCTCTATTGCGATTTTTGCTGATGCCCAAGATTTAACCTTTTCCTTATCAATATATATTTTTAATAATGATATCTTGTAAGTCGTAAGTGTCACTTTCAAGGCCAGTCCTAGACATTTTGCTGCCACTATAAAATATAAATAATATGAATACTGTCTGCTAAATTCATGAAATAAATAAATAAATAACTTATCTAAATTATCTG
>CAUYTI010054244.1:0-46939 GCA_963575145.1 Galago senegalensis
CACAGCAACCTCCAACTCCTGGGCTCAAGCCAGTCTCTTGCCTCCGCCTCCCAAGTAGCTGGGACCACAGGCGCCCGCCACAACGCCCAGCTATTTTTTGGTTGCAGCCGTCATTGTTGTTTGGCGGGTCCAGGCTGGGGATTCGAACCCACCACCTTAGGTGTACATGGCTGGCGCCTTAGCCAGTTGAGCTAGAGGCGCCGAGCCATAAAATATCTTTTTTTCCCAATACCATAGGAAAAAGTGCATATTTTTATAGCCTCTTTGCTAATAAATGACCCTTGACTTTGTATCTCCTGTTTTATTGATGTATATGGGAAAAGTTCCTGGAGGAATACCTTTGACCCAGTGGCATAATCTTATGCACGTATATCAATATGTCCTTTCCAAGTACTCAGCCAAAATACTTGGTATCTCGTATTCCAGCCAGGAATGTGAAGCTATTGCTATTGCATTCTTGCCATTAACACAGAATCAGATGTGAATGTTGTTAGTTAAGAAGTACGAAGAGAAACGGGTGGCGCCTGTGGCTCAGTGGGTAGGGCGCCAGCCCCATATACTGAGGGTGGCGGGTTCAAACCCAGCCCAGCCAAACTCCAACAAAAAATAGCTAGGTGTTGTGGCGGGCACCTGTAGTCCCAGCTACTCGGGAGACTGAGGCAAGAGAATTGCCTAAGCCCAAGAGCTGGAGGTTGCTGTGAGCTGTGATGCCATGGCACTCTACCAAAGGCTAAATAGTGAGACTCTGTCTCTGCAAAAAAAAAAGAAGTATGAAGAGAGATTTCCAGATACGCCCTGATCAATATTATTTTGCAACCAGCCAAGCCACTGCTGAGATAAACAAGATGGTTTTTATCTCCACCTGTTGATTTAACAGTATTTTTTTATAAGTACTTTTCCTGACCTCCTTTGGAAAAATAGCTTAATAATGTGAAGAGTGAGTAAAGGGAATACTTTTACTAGCAATAACAAACTGAAAAAACAGAGTAAGGCTTGAACAGGAGGACCTGGGAACTAATGTTCCTTGCTTTCTTTTGAATTGGGATCTGATTGATGGTACCAAATGACAGACTAATTTGGTGTTCTTCCTTTTAAACTACCAGTGAAACATTTGATCAAGGCTTTGTCTTCCCTTGCAATTCCCCTGTCATTCTAGTTTGACTCCAGAATTTCTGTTTTCACGGGCATAAAGGACAATGTTAAAGTACGTTCTCTTCCGAAACAAGCTTAGGCTAGTAAAGAGATATGTACTCTTGTATTTTATTTTATTTTATTATGTATGCTTGTATTTTAAATCGTACCCTGATGGTTACATCTTTCTGTTGCATTTAGCTTAAAACAATGAAATAATTTGAGGCCATAACCCCCCAAGAGGAGCCTCGTCTTAACCTAAAGGAAAGTTGTTTACTGTAGAAGAAACTAACAAGATCTGCTATGTTCCATTTATTGGCTGGCATCAGAAACATTAAAGTAATTTGTCAATACTCCATGGTAACTGTCCTTAAAAGTAGCAAAATAATTTTCCTCTTTTACTGATCTGATTAGGTCAGCAAAATCTTTCCTGGCTAGAGGTAACCAAGAATGAAAACTGATTAAGATCAGACACATTGGTGCCACCCTTCCACCTCTAGAAGAGTTTAACTGTTGCTAATGGTTGCCAGCTAATTAATCCTCTGTGTCAAAGAGTTGTTAAATAACAGCCTGCTTCCTGAGGAGTTTCCCAGCTGCTGTCTAGAACAGTTCAAAAATATAACTTACTGTACCAAAAGTCCCTGAGTACTGCTTTGAGGATTCCTGGCAAGTGAGTCCTTTTTCTTGTAGAAATTGCAAATTCCATTAGTTATAAAAACCTAGAGCTTTTAATTAAGTAAAAATAATAAATATAATTTATTTTCTAACACAAAAGGGCGAAGAAAGGAAAATCTAAAGGTCCACTTTTGTTTAACTAGTTAAAGAGATTGAGATGTCTGACAAAATCTTTTCTTATATATGTGAATTGACCTCTTAATAGTAATGTTTTGCTTATCACTGAGTTTCATGATGGCCTTAAGGAAACACCACAGTAAAAGTTAGGGGTAGTCCTGCTAGTCTTGTTAGAAGATTTTGATTTTGAAGAGAAATCTGGCGAGGTGCAAACTAGTTAGGAGATGATTTCTGCTCAAAGGCTAGATGTACTTCGCAGAGACATTAAAATCTTTAGGTGGCTTTGTTTGGGGGGTTTGTTTTGATTTTGAGACAGAGTCTCCCTCCATTGCCCTGAGGTTGAATGCGGTATCATCATAGCTCACAGCAACCTCAAACTCTTAGGCTCATTGATCCTCTTGCTTCAGCCTCCCAAGTAGCTGGGACTATAGGTGCCCGCCACAATGCCTGGCCAGTTTTTTTAGAGACAGAGGCTTGCTCTTGCTCAGGCTGATTTCAAACTCCTGAGCTCAGGCGATCCACCTGCCTCAGAGCCTCCACACCTGGCCTAAAATGTCGCTAGGCAGACAAAAACACAATACAGTATTTTTCATTTATTGTCTCTTTTCTACAATTCAAAATCCTTTTTTTTCCCTTGAGATAGAGTTTCACTCTGTTTCCCTGGGTAGTGTGCCATTGCATCATCATAGCTCACAACCACCTCAAACTTTTGGGCTTAAGCGATCCTCTTGCCTCAGCCTCCCAAGTAGCTGAAACTATAGGTGCCTGTCATTACACCTGGCTAGTTTTTCTAGCTCTTGATCAGGTTGGTCTCAAACTCCTGGGCTCAAGTAATCCACCCCACCACAGCTGCCCAGAGTGTTAGGATTACAGGTGTGAGCCATCACACCCAGCCATACAATTCAAAATCTTGAATGAAGGGAAATTTAGTTCCCACAGCCCAAGTATGTGTTAAGGAAGACATTTGTTGAGGTCCTGACCTATTAATAGGATCCAGGAGCTGGGAACTTGTGGTCTTGGGACCAAGTATGGCCCTCTGGATCCTTGAGTGCAGCCCTTTGACTCAACCCAAATTTTAAATGGATTTGTTCTATAAACAAAGTGGATTCTGTACTTGGAGATCTACCAGGCTACCTGTGGCCTTGAGGCTGCCAGCTGTGTTCCCAAAATAATTTTACTAAAATGAAAATAGTCCTATTGCCTAGCAGGGACCATATCTCACACTTAATAGGCTCAAACAATGTTAGAGAGTTCAAATTCCTTTATAGGTGGGAGTTTCTTTTATGTCACCCAGAGTGCTTACTATAGCACACTATGCATTGTGCATACTCAGTTAATGTTGCTAACTGATCATCATAGTTTTTTTGCTGCCCACAACAGTCAAAAACTTAACATGTAGTAGGATGAAAACTAATAGAAATGTCGTCTGTTCAGGACCATTGCACAGCCTGGTACAAGCCCCCTGCAGTTAGCCTATCATGACTGTGGCCTATCACTTAGGGCCCCTGACCCAAGTCCAGCAGCTCATCCTTGCTTCATTTCACTGACCATTTATCATAGTCATTAATAAAGCACTCTTTATACCCTTTCCTGTCCTCATGACTCAGCACTGACACCCAGTCACTCCTACATTGCTAAGTGACTTAAAAACTTGCAGAACAAACAGAAAGTGGAGTGGTCTATTTTAAACAGGGAAATTAACATGTGTGAATGTTGGGAAAATGGGCAAAAACTTTTCTAAATGAGATGTGTAGTGCATATTTCTAAGCATTCTTTTTTTCTCTCTTGTTCAAATGGATTCTGTTGCACTTATGAAAAGGATAAACTTCTTATGTATTGCTGATATCCTGGGCCCAACTAGTTTAGAGGGAAGAAAGTGAAATTAGAATTGAAGCATCTCTGGTATTGCATCTTTCCTGTGGAGCCAGTGCTAGAAACTAAATTATTCATGGCTTTCCTTCTGAAGAAGAATTGGCAGGAATGAACTGACTCTTCTTTTTCTCTGTGCCTCTAACATACGTATAAACATAGAAAAGCAGAAACCACGTGATACAGCTATTGTAGCGGAAATACAGCCTCGTTTTTAGCATATTTGTTAGGCTATACTTCTGTAAAGAAAGGTGAAATTGGCTCAGTGCCTGTGGCTCAAGTGGCTAAGGCGCCAGCCACATACACCTTAGGTGGCAGGTTCGAATCCAGCCCTGGCCCGCCAAAAATAGCAATGACGGCTGCAACCAAAAAATAGCCAGGCTTTGTGGAAGGCGCCTGTGGTCCCAGCTACTTGGGAGGCTGAGGCAGGAGGCTCGCTTGAGCCTAGGAGTTGGAGGTTGCTGTGAGCTGTGATGCCATGGCACCCTACCCAGGAGGATAGCTTGAGGCTCTGTCTCAAAAAAAAAGAAAGGTAAAATTTGGTGTGGAGGGGAGACATTTAAAACGTAGCCTTAACATGCACTCGTTTAATTTTTCAAGCTTCTCCTCCCTAACCCGTTTTCCATATCCATTCATACAAAGTCTTAAAAAATATTGCCTTCTAATTTATTCTGTATCCTCCATTCAAGAAATACTTACTTGACTTCTTGTCTGCCACAGAATTCTTATTCATCTTTCTTGCCCCTGCATCTAACACAGGGCCTGACATTTAGGGGATGTTAAGTGATTAGCAAGGATGTTGGTAGGTTGGGATGTGTGTACGGGCATAGTTTAATAGATGAGAAAGCCAAGACTTGAGTGACTTACCCAAGTCTAGTGGTTGTTAGAATTAGAACCCATGTCTTCTAGTAGTCATTCCAGTATTCCCTTCCCTAAGCTATATAACATCCCACAAAATAGGATGAGGGGTAGGGTCACTTGGAGAGAGGAAGGGGAAAAATTGCTCATGGTGAGACACTTTGGTTATGAGAATTGTCTGGAATTTGGCTGACAACCTCCACAAGCCATTAAAAAAGAGAACAGCTGGCTTGGCGCCCATAGCTCAGTGATTAGGGAACTGGCCATATACATAGGGGCTGGCAGGTTCAAACCCGGCCCGGGCCTGCTAAACAACAATGACAACTACAACAAAAAAATAGCTGAGCATTGTGGCAGGCACCTGTAGTCCCAGTTACTTGGGAGCTTGAGGCAAGAGAATTGCTTAAGCCCAAGAGTTGAGACCCTGTCTCAAAAAAAAAAAAGAACAACTATTCATAATCAAACCGAATTTTTTTCTTTCTTTTTTTTTTTTTTTTGAGACAGAGCCTCAAGCTATCCCCCTGGGTAAAGTGCTATGGCATCACAGCTCACAGCAACCTCCAACTCCTGGGTTCAAGTGAGTCTCCTGTCTCTGCCTCCCAAGTAGCTGAGACCACAAGCGGCTGCCACAATGCCCGGCTATATTTTGGTTGCAGCCATCATTGTTTGGCAGGCCCAGGCTGGATTCGAACCTGCTACCTTAGGTGTATATGGCTGGCACCTTAGCCACTTGAGCCACAGGCGCTGAGCCAAACCAAATTTTTTTCAAGAATATTAAATTACTTTACACATAAAAATTATTGGGGAAAATATGTAAATTATAAGTTAAAACCTCTTCCCCATCAATCTGTGCCTCCCTCTCCTACCTTGACTAATATGGTTAACTTCAAAGCTCTCATAGACTTACTTATTTTTAAAACAAGAGGGCCAGGTGGTACCTTGTACCCATAATCCCAGAAACCCTAAGGCCGAGACAGGAGGGATTACTTGAGCCCAGGAGTTCAGAACTGGCCTGGGCAACATAGTGAGACCTTGTCTCAACAAAAAATTTTTTAAAAGAAATTGGCTAGGTCTGGTGGTGTGCACCTATGGTTTTATTGGGACTCAAGGATTTCTTGAGCCCAGGAGTTCAAGCTTACAGTGAGCTAAGATTGTGCAACAGCACTCCAATCTGGGTGACAGAGCAAGATTCTGTCTGAAAAACAGACAAACAAAAAACAAGAAATACTTTTCTGGCTCAGCACCTGTGGCTCAAGCGGCTAAGGCGCCAGCCACATACGCCTGAGCTGGCAGGTCCGAATCCAGCCCAGGCCCACCAAACAACAATGACGGCTGCAACCAAAAAATAGTCGGGCATTGTGGTGGATGCCTGTAGTCCCAGCTACTTGGGAGGTGGAGGCAGAAGAATCGCTTGAGCCCAGGAGTTGGAGGTTGCTGTGAGCTGTGATGCTACAGCACTCTACCCATGGGCAACAGCTTGGCTCTGTCTCAAAAAAAAAAAAAAAACACTTTTCTAGCTACACATATGTAAATGCACCAAAAAATAATAAGTTGGTCATCACATATTTGATGCAAAATGTACTATATGAGTTCTGGGCATATATGTAATTTTATACTTAAAGATATTGGGGTTTGGACATGTTGATTTATCTAATCAGTGAAAAGACAGAGGTAGAATCCCCCATCTAATATTTTCTCTCCACTCTTTGATCCTGAAGAAAACTCCCGTGTAATAAAGAAGTACCTCCTTACAATCTTGGAGGTGTTGTCTTGTTCCTGTTGGCTTTTCCTTTGTGGCTTCTATTGGAAGGAGGCAGGTGTATAAAATACTGTCCTGGATTCTGTAAGAATTTGTAGAATCTATAAGACTCTGAGGCTATGCTCAGGATCTAAAGAGACCTCTTAGTGTTCTGCTTCTCCTGTTTCTGGTGTTGTGGAGACTTTGACCAATATGAAAGTTGCTTATATCGTTATTCTTGTTGCTGTTTCTGGCCTTCCACTGCTCAACTGGCAGGTGATTTCTGTGATATTTTGAATTGTCTTCTACTGACAAACTAGAAAACAGAAGAGAGGATTTATCCCCCCCCTACACAGGAAGTTTAGGAGAGTTTTGAAGTAAAAGTTCTTCTAGTTCTCCTCAGCATTAAGAATAGTATTAAACTAAGAGATATATAATAACGATAAGAGATTTGTTAGTAATAATAGATTAATGATGTAGTAACTAAATGTAAGTGCCCTTACTCTAAGCTGCTGTGATGAAGCAGTATCTGCAGAAGAGGTGAGGACCACAGAAAGACACCATCATGTTCCTCGCAAAGCTAGATTTATAATCTGTTATGCAACAGGCTGGGCATGATGCAAACTAGGAAGCTCCAGAGGCTGCTTTTGCCTGCGATTCCTTCTTAGAAGTTCCAAGTTTTATAAGGAATGCCTGAAAAAGCTGAAGATGTGAGAATTAGTTAGCGCTACTAGGAAGACATCAGATTCAGATAAAATGTAGTTCATGGCACTGAGCCGCTTTGCTTTTTTTTGGAGACAAAGTCTCACTTTGCCCCCCTGGGTAGAGTGCTGTGGTCTCATAGCTCACAGCAACCTCAGACTCTTGGGCTCAAGTAATCCTCTTGCCTCAGTGTTTCATTTGCAGCGGAGACAAGGTCTTGTTCTTGTTCAGGCTGGGCTCGAACTCCTGAGCTCAGGCAATCCACCCGCCTCAGCCTCCCCAGAGTGCTAGGATTACAGGCGTGAGCCATTGCGCCTTGGCCAAGCCTCTTCACTTTTCAAAGCATAGCAAAGGGCACTACCCCTAAAGTTAGGTTTTCATTAAGCCAGGCTTTGACTGGGTTGTTTTTGAGCTGATTTCATAGACTTTGACCTACCCAACTTGTCTGCCCACAGAAGGGTTCGTAGAAGCCAGTTCTGAAAAGCATTAGGAAAACCATTTATCCCATGAAGATATTAGTTTCTTTTTAAAAATAAATGGTATGAAAATCATGCCAGTAATAATTTGGCTATACATTTGGAGTTTTCAAAGCTTCGGAGAAAATCCCACTGCCAAAGGTTATATTAAGCCATAAGAAGAAAGGAAGTGTCTGAACATTTTTTTGTTACCTTCCTTATTTCCTTTTTAGGTTAAAGAATTTCCTTTTATGTTAAAGAATTTACCGTGTGAGAGTAAATGATGCCATTCACCTGCTCTGTCCCCTGACCCGCTTAGCAGTGAAATAGAAGCTTTATAAGCTCTATGGCCTCCCAGGTCATCAAAGGCATCTCCCTGCCCCACACAGGAGGGGTCAGACGTGGCCTGCCATTTATGAAAGAATTATTAAGTGAGAAGTCAGTTCTAAAGGCAATTCAGATGGAACCATCAAAGCCAGTGGTATACTTTCTCAGATTTTGTAAATTCTTGAGTGTCTATAGCTCCTTTAGGACTAGTATTTTAGTACCTTTATGGTAATATTGCCATAAGATAATAGGGTCGTAAGTTTACCACGTGCATGCTTGATTTTGCATGCAGCCAAAGTTTTAAATCCTTTTTTCTCTCACCCCTAGGCATATTCAATCTTCCCTTCTTGCCAAAGCATTTAAGATACAAGGCTAACAGGAGCACCATATTTACAAGATTAGTTTTTGGTTTTCATGGGCACTTTTGTGCTTTGACCTACAGTGGGTAATCAGGCAACATAAAATATGCTTCTGGAAGGAGCAACAGTTGTTGCTTTTGAAGACTGATAAATGAGGGGAAAACTCGTTCCCCTCAAATTTAGACTTACGTGCATCATTGTCTGTTCAGCTGAGTACTTCCCTTATAAATTGGTTGTATTCCGTGTATATTTACACAAAGACTTAAATATTTTAATTTTAATCTTTTCACAGCCATCTCTTCCTGTACTCTATACCCTGTCTAGCCAGGCTACACATGAAGCTGTTCATCTCCTTTGCAGGATGTTGGTCTTTGATCCAGTAAGTAGTGTTTATTTATTTATTTATTTATTATTACTAAATTAAAAGTATGTTCTAAGTGAAACATCCTGATTTCAAAGAGATTGGCAATATAAATAATTAATTTTCAAAAGATAAACCTAAATCCCCAGTCCCATGTATATCATGTTCACGTAGCACCCAGAAGCTCGATTATTTACACATAAGACTCTGCTAGGGAAAGGGATAATAAACTATACCATTCTTATTTATTTTGGTATTTGTAAAAAGGAGTTTGACTCCAAGTTAAATCAAGAGAAAAAAAAATTAGGGTTATTTGAAAAAATCTGCCCATTATTTCTTTTGGGTCGTTTGAGATAAAAGATTTTACAAGTACCCTTCATGGGCTCTTCCCAGAAATACTACGATTGCACCGTAAGTCCAGCTTTTTATTTTTTCATTGATCCAAAGGCTATTTACTGCTCATATCTGTGCCAAAAACTATTGTCAAAGAAGACTCAAAAATGGATGCATTCTTACAAGGGTACATGCGAAATTTACTAGGTGTAGAATATAAATGTCTAAACACAGTAACTAAGAAAATGCCATAAAGGCTATGTTAACTAGTTTGATGAAAATATTTCAAATTGTATATAAAACCAGTACATTGTACCCCATGACTACATTAATGTACACAGCTATGATTTAATAAAAATAAAAATAAGTGGATGCATTTAGGAAAGAAAATACTACTTGCCAACAAGACAAGGAAGTCACCAAATACAAAACACAAGAAATATTTGAAGAATAAAAAAATGCAAAATTACCAAAGTTACCAAGTTTAGGTCGGTTTGTATAATGAGAAAACAAGTCTCTCATAAGATTATCAAATCCACAAAGGTCATAACTGTTTTCAGACATCAGCATAACAAAGAGTCCACGGTTTTTGGTTTTTTTTTTTTTTTTGAGACGGAGTCTTACTTTGTCTCCCTTGGTAGAGTGCCATGGCATCATAGCTCACAGCAACCTCAAACTCTTAGGCTTAAGCTATTCTCTTGTCTCAGCCTCCTAAATAGCTAGGACTACAGGCGCCCACCACTTAGAGACTCTGGCTTAGGCTGGTCTTGAACCTGTGAGCTCAGGCAGTCCACCTGCCTCGGCCTCCCAAGTGCTGGGATTACAGCCATGAGCTACCGCATCTGGCCCAAAGAGTCCAAGTTTGTGAGAAATCTTTAACCATTTATTTGGGAGAACAGAACCATCAGGGTGACCCAGGTTATTCTTGTGACATCTCAGGGTACAATATAGATTTGTGTGTGTGTTTATTGGTGTTTATTTTTTGTTTTCCTCTCCTTCCTTTGGTATGTGAACTGCTTAGCAATATTGGAAGCAAGACAACATGGCAATGTTGCTTCTTCCACAGTCTCTCCTTGTGGTCAGGTTCCCCCCATTAAGGACAGTTTCAGTCACATAACTGGTTTAATGAGCTAGTAATTTAGTGTCACTAGTTCTGATATTTTATGGTATTTGGCAAGATTATCTACAAAGGTAATAGAAGATAAAGAACCTCCTTTTATTTAGTGAACAAAATTAAAGCCACATGAAATTCAAGAGTCAGAGGTAAAATGCTAGGCACATGGCTCATGCCTATAATCCTAGAACTTTGGGAAGCTGAGGTGGGTGGATTGCCTGAGCTCACAGGTTCGAGACTAGCCTGAGCCAAAGCAAAACTCTTTCTCTAAAAATAGCCAGGATTGTGGTGGGTGCTGGTAGACCAAGCTACTTGGGAGGCTGAGGCAAGAGCATTGCTTGAACCCAGAAGTTTGAGGTTGCAGTGAGCTATGATACCATGGCACTTTACTCAAGCCTCAGAGTGAGACTCTGTCTCAAAAAAATATATACTTTTAGTTCTATTTAGATGAGAAACCAAGAACCATGCAATTCACTTCTACGGGTTTGTTTACAATACTTATAGCTGTCAGGTATCCTCTTTTCCTGAGATCCCATGCTTATTAATATTCCTGATCCACCAGGAAGTCAGTCTTTACAACCTCGAAGGCTGGAATTTCCTAGTAACAGAGCAAGTACCAAGCCCATTTTCCTGGGAGGCCTTTTAGACGTAAGTTCTACATGTGAAATGTAGATTATCACACCTAACTAAATTAAACTTTTGGTGTAGTCATAGTTATAAATACAAAGATCTATCTGTAAGGGGGAGGTCAGCTTTATCTGGTAAGGAGGAGGATATATTCTTACTGAATCTACATAAATAACTACATGGTCATTAAAAAATTAATTAATGCACACACTATGTAATAATTGGCCATTTTTTCATTATCTTGTAGAACAAGGCCAACCCCTATTATATTGTCACATTTTATAGAATTATTATTTTTCAGTTGGCCTGATGCTTTATTAGTTTGTAATCTAAATTAAGGATTCTTTTCTTTACAGTGTGAGAACCATTTAAAGAAGGGTTTGTTCTGATTTTAACCTGTCAGAACCATTTAAAGAAGGGTTTGTTCTGATTTTAACCTGTGAAATTGGAAGTTAGAAATACATTTGAAGAAAGAAATGAGGTGTTGTTTTTTTTAATATCCATAGAAAATAGACCATTTGTCACAATTAAATCAGAGTATTTAGTCCATTTAGTCTGAGATAACTAGTTAATTCACATTTTGTTGATCTTGGGTTAAGCAATCTAACTGCCATAAGATGTCCTCTCCTAGACTGAAACATTACTGGAAATTCTGACTCATTTACTCAATTAGACTAAGAGGCCATCAGAGCTTCGTTGTATGAGGTCTCACAATTAAGTTCATGAACTTGCCACTCTGCACTTACAGCACTATACAAACAACTTGGTAAGGTTTCTTAACCTTGGTAGGTCAGTGTTCACAGCTATGTTCATGTCAGCATATGGCAGTGTCTTGCTAAGTGGCGTTCATTATTGTTATCGTGTGTTTCTGTGTGCTATGCAACACAGCTCCGATGGTTATTCTAGAAAAAGAGTCCCAAAATTCCTTCGAAAGGTGGACTAGCCACTGGCATTGATGCCTAACTTCCCACGGGGAGTACTTCAGAGGTGACTGTGGTGATATTCAGCAAGGAGGTATATAGCCCTTTTTCTAGGATGAGTTTGTGAACTTAACTGACTTCATACATCCACACAGACAAACATTCGGGTTGAGCATCCCTTCTCCAAAGCTATTTTTTTAAGGAATTTATTTCTTACAGTTACAGAGGCTAGAAGGTCCAAGGTTGAGGGGCAGCATCTAGCAAGGGGCTGCTTGCGAGTCAGGACTCTCTGCCAAGTCACGTGGCAAGGGAGCTGAGCATGCTTTCATGCTGACTCAGGTCCCTCTCTCCTTCCTGCCTTCCTTCCCCCTCCCTCTTCTATCACTCCATCTCCCTAAATCAGGGTTCTTTGGGGATAGAGCCTAGGAAGCTCTTTTAGTTATTTAATATTTTTTTTTATTTTTTTTTTGAGACAGAGCCTCAAGCTATCCCCCTGGGTAGAGTGCCATGGCATCATGCTCACAGCAACCTCCAACTCCTGGGCTCAAGCGAGTCTCCTGCCTCCGCCTCCCAAGTAGCTGGGACTACAGGCGCCCACCACAATGGGTTCTATTTTTTGGTTGCAGCCATCATTGTTGTTTTGGCAGACCCCGGCTGGATTCAAACCCGCCACCTTAGGTGTATGTGGCTGGTGCCTTAGCCGCTTGAGCCACAGGCGCCAAGCCTTTAATATTTATTATTACTATTATTTTTTAGAGACAGAGTCTCACACTGTCACCCAGGCTGGGCAGTGGCCTGATTATAGTTTACAGCAGCCTGAAACTCCTGGATTCAAGTGATCCTCCTACTTCAGCTTTCCAAGTAGCTGGGACTAAGGGTGCATGCCTGCCACGATGCCCAGCTAATTTTTCTTATTTTTTGTAGACATAGAGTCTCACTATGTTCCCTAGACTGGTCATTATCTCCTGGCTTCAAATAATCCTCCTGCCTTGGCCTCTCAAAGTTCTGAGATTACAGGTATAAGCCACCATGTCCAGCCTCTAAAACTTTTGAGTTTGGTATCACAGATGGAAAATTCCCTACCTGACCTCATATGACTGGTTGCAGTCAAAAGTACAGGCACATAACACACGGTTTATTCAGCAAACCCAAAAGAAGAAAGACCCTCTCAGCTTTCTTCAGCTGTGGTATTCCTTTTCTAAGCACAATGAGATTCCCTCACTCAAGCCCACAAAGGATATTAAAATGGCGTGTGTGCAGGCCAGAGGCACCAATGACAGGTTCTTGGCGATGCCCCACATGGAGCCAGGACCTATGTGCTTACTCACTGTGGGGTTTTTTTGCTTATTTTCTAGTTCTGTGGTATAAAAGTGTTGGCTAAACATGTCAAAAAGGCCAGCAGATATTCCTTTGGGTCACAGAGATAAAGTAAAAAGAGAAACTACAGTAGAACCTCAGAAAGTTGACCACCCAAGGGACTGTAACAAACTGCTCAACATATGAGGTGGTCAACAGAAGGAACTAGGCCTACTGTACTAATATGTACCCATGGTACACGTCTGATCTATGAAAATTAGATCCACTTAAGGAGGTGATCAATGCAGGAGGTGATCAACGCTGAGGTTCTACCATATTATGTTTCTCTATAGCATAGAAACTCAAGGTTTTGGAGACATTGGGCAATTGTAGCAGTGTGAAAGGTCTTACAGAAGAGTATGGTGTTGAAATGACTACCATATATGACCTGACAAAACAAAAGGATAAACTGTAGAAGTTCTGTGCTGAGAGTGATGAACAAAAGTGAGTAAAAAATAGAAAAACACTGTATAAAGCTAAAAAGGAAGATCTTGATCAGCGTCTCAGTGAACACATACCACTTAATGGTATGCTGGTCATGAAGCAAGCTAAGATCTATCATGATAAAATGAAAATGAAAGGGAACTATGAATATATAACACGCTGGTTACAGAAATTTAAGAAAAGACACAGCATTCAATCTTCCAGTGGATTTGTGTGATAAAACATCTGCTGATCACAAACCAGTAGAAAATTCATGGTGAATTTACCAGTCATTGCTGGTAAAAAACCTGATGCCAGAACAAGTCTATCATGCTGATGAAACACCAAGGTTTTGGTGTTATTGCCCTAGAAAGACACTGACACTGACTGATCTAATGAGACAGCCGCTACAGAAATTAAGGATACCAAGGACAAAATAACTGTGCTGGGATCTGCCAATGCAGCAGGCACGCATAAGTGAAAATTTGCTGGGGTAGTCCAAAGCGTGCATTCTTAACCATTTTCAAAGAGTAATCTTCCTACCACTCCATTATTATGTTTACAAGAAGACATGGATCACCAGGGACATCTTTTCTGATTGGTTTCACTAATATTTTGTATTGGCAGCTTGTGCTCACTACAGGGAAGCTGGATTAGAGGACCATAAGATTTTGTTATTCCTTGACAACTAACTATTCTGTTCATACTTCAGCTGAAATTCTCATCCAAAATAATGTGGGGGTTTTTTTGTTTTGTTTGAGACAGAGTCTTAAGCTGTAGCCCTGGGTAGAGTGCTGTGGCGTCATAGCTTACAGCAAACTCCAACTTGGGCTCAAGCGATCTTCTTGCCTCAGTTTTTCTATTTTTAGTAGGGATGGGGTCTCGCTTTTGCTTAGGCTAGTCTTGAACTCGCCTCGGCCTCCCAGAGTGCTAGGATTACAGATGTGAGCCACCATGCCCGGCCTCAAAATAGTATTTATGCCATGATCTTTCCCCCAAATGTGACTTCATTAATTCAATTATGTGACCAGGGTATATTTATGTCAATGAAGACTAAATATAAACCACTCTCTTTATCAGCATGCTAGCAGCAGCAAACAAAGATGTAGATATAGAAGGTGTACAGAGGAGTTTGGCATGAAGGATGCCGTATATGTTGTTGCCAATGCTTGGAACACAGTGACTAATGATACACTTGTGCACCCCTGGCACAACCTCTGGCCTGCAACTGTGTTCAATGATGATTATGAATGTGGTGATGACTTTGAAGGATTCTTTCAGCATGTCAAGTGAAAAAAGCAAAAATGCCTAACCTCTTTTAAAAAATACACCTTCAGAGTAAAATATAGTGTATCAACAAGCTGGAAGAAGCAGATACCGACAAAGTTTTTAATTGACGACGAGGCTCTCGTCGTTTATCCATTGACCAACGGTGAAATAGACAAAATGGTTCTAAATCAAGGTGATCGTGATAATCATGATGACGATACCTTCTCCATTTGGCTTACGGGGGGAAGATGACACTGTTAACAATGCAGAAAAAGTGCCTGTAGACAAGATGGTGAAAATGCTGTGGGCTTATTGAAGGCCCAGAGCCGCGTGCATTCATAACAGGCCAAGAAATTATGTCAGCTGGTAAGGAGGATGGTTCTAGCCATCCAGCAGAATGCATCCTCATCCCTAGAGAACCCACTTCCTAGTCCCTCACCTGCTTCTGCTGTTTCTTCCCACCTAAAAATATAAGATGCTGTATCGTGTACAATTTTTAATCAAAACACGGTATCATAGGGGAAGTTAGAAAGCCTCCCTTTGTTGTTGCTGCTGTTTAACGGCTGATACAGGTATTCTGGGTGTTGCTACCAAACACATTTTGTTTTTCCACTGTGTTAATGTTATGTCATCATTTTTACTGTTGGGTACTTAGGTGTAAGTGTCAGAAAATGATTGCTTATTGGCAACACATAAATTCAGTCAAGAGTGATGGTATTAAAAGAAAAAAAAAAAGAGTGATGGTATTGCCAAACAACTACAAATTGTCCATATAGATGACTGAGATAGTGACACCTTACACAAACTGTTTCATGCACAAAATCATTAAAAATATTATGTAAAATTATCTTTCAGGCTACATATATAAGGTATATATGAAACATAAATGAATTTTATTTTTAAATGTAGGTCCTTTCTCCAAGATAACTCATAAACTATAGGTAAATATTCCTGGCACACACCTGTAATCCCGGCTACTCTAGGAGGCTGAGGCAGAAGGCTTGCTTGAGCCCAGGAGTTCAATATTGCAGTAAGCTGTGATCACACACTCCAGCAGGACCCTGTCTCAAAAAAAGAGAGGGAGGGGGCAGCATCCGTTGCTCAGTGGATAGGGTGCCAGCCATATACACCCAGGCTGACGGGTTTGAATCCAACCCTGGCCAGCTAAACAACAATGACGACACAACAAAAAAATTGCCAGGCATTGTGGTGGGCGCCTGTATTCCCAGCTATGTGGGAGGCTGAGGCAAGAGAATCACTTAACCCCAAGAGTTTGAGGTTGCTGTGAGCTGTGATGCCATGGCACTCTACCCAGGGCGACAGCTTGAGACTCTGTCAAAAAAAAAAAAAAAGAGTATATTCAAATATTTCAAAATCCTAAATACTAGTGGGGCCAAGCATTTTGGATAAGGGGATGATAAGGGATACTGAACCTATATATGTACTCATGAGTTTATTGCCTGATGACAATAGTCAGGAATACACAATGCAATTGTTTACTGAGGTCCTTATAAGGTTTCTTGCAGAAGACTCATTGTAAGACTCAATTCTTGATCTTTAGCTTATTATAGGGGCTTTATGCAAATATAAAGAAAAGGCAGAAACCATCAAAGTATGTTAAGGTGAAAAGGCTGTGGTTCTTTTATTATAAAAATTAAAATCAGAATGGGTGAGGTATAATACATAATATATAAAGATTTGATTAACTGTTACCTTGAAATAGTGAAGATAGGGCTGGGCACAGTGGCTCACACCTACAATTCTAGCACTCTGGGAGGCTGAGGTGGGTGGCTTGCCTGAGCTAACAGGTTTGAGACCAGCCTGAGCAAGAGCGAGACCTGGTCTCTAAAAATAGCTGGGTGTTGTGGCAGACACCTGTAGTCCCAGCTACAAGAGGATCACTTGAGCCCAAGAGTTTGAGGTTGCTGTGAGCTGTGATGCAACAGCACTCTACTGAAGGTGACAAAGTAAGACTCTGTCTCAGGAAAAAAAAAAAAAAGAAAAACTAGCCGGGCATAATGGTGAGTGCTTATAGTCCCAGCTCCTAAGGATGAGGTAAGAGAATCCCTTGAGCCCAAGAGTTTAAGGCGCTGTGAGCTATGATGCCTCAGCACTCTACCAAGGGCAACAAAGTGAGACTCTGTCTCAAAAAAAAGAAATAGTGAAGACTAAGCAAATATCCGGAGACTTTAATTTATCCCAAGGCCATAAATAGTTACAAACAATATTTTTAACAACAATAAGTAATGATGTTTAGGAATTTAGACCAAATTATTTGCTTTTTTTTTTCCCTTGACATACAAAATGCATCCACTTTCTCACATGTACATCTTCCTACCGTCATACACATCCTTATTTTAAAAAATAAATGTTAATATGTACTTTAACATAATCCAAAGGTACGTGCACATTTTTAACTATTTATTGATTATTACTCTGTAATGTATTCATGAAGATCCTAGATGTATTAAAATTACGTTGCCTACATATGCAAACACTTCATCAACTCAATATTAGTAAGGTCTTAATGTTAACTAAGACTCAGGAAATTAAACTTTAAGCTCACACTTTCACATTAAGTGGTTATGATTGGTAGCATTATAAAAACTAATTTCTTTTTAGAAACACATTACCTGTTATCCTTTACCTAATTTAGTTGAACACATAATTTTGCAATTTTAAATATTATTCAGACTGATACTAGTATATCTGACCAGCAAAGCCAATAGAAAAAAAATCAATGAAATTAAAAATGCTTAGACCTTTTGTGGAAAAACAAACTCCAAACTAGTATAAACTGAAATAGGATGCAAGTGTTATTCTTCCACGGTGATAAAATCAGAAATAAACAGATTTGTTTTTAACTTAACAACTATTAACTCAGACTAATTTGTCCAGATTCATCTTGCATAAGAATATCATACGACCTCTTTATCTTGTCTATTACATACCTGATATTAAAAATTTTAAGTGATTTAAAAGAAATAGCTACCAACCTAGAATATCATTCTAACTCACAATTAAAACCTATTTAATCTTTGAAATATAGGTTTAGTGAGAAAAAGTTTCTAAAGCACTAACATAATTAATGCATAAGAAAGAATATTTCTTAAATTTTAAGTTTCTTTTACATGTTTTTAATGTATTTATACCAAATACAATGAGTTTGCTCCATTTATTTATTTTGAGGCAGAGTCTTACTGTGTCACCCTCAGTAGAGAGCTGTGGCATCATAGCTCACAGCAACCTCAAACTCTTGGGCTTACGCGATTCTTTTGCCTCAGCCTCCCAAATACCTGGGACCATAGGCATCCGCCACAACGCACCAGGCTATTTTTTGTTGCAATTGTCATTGTTGTTTTAGCCCGCCTAGGCCGGATTTAAACCCTCCAGCCTTGGTATATGTGGCTGGCACCTTACCAGCTGAGCTACAGGTGCCACTGAGTTTGCTCCATTTAATTTTAAGAGATCTCATAATGTATCAGTACCCTTCAAAAGTGTACAAAGTACATCAATTTGTTTACTTAGAAATATTTTATATTTGGCTCGGCACCTGTGGCTCAAGCGGCTAAGGCGCCAGCCACATATACCTAAGGTGGCGGGTTCGAATCCCCAGCCCGGGCCCGCCAAACAACAATGATGGCTGCAACCAAAAAATGGCTGGGTGTTGTGGCGGGCACCTGTAGTCCCAGCTACTTGGGAGGCTGAGGCAGGAGACTCGCTTGAGCCCAGGAGTTGGAGGTTGCTGTGAGCGTGATGCCATGGCACTCTACCCAGGGGGACAGCTTGAGGCTCCATCTCAAAAATAAAAAAGAAATATTTTATATTTGTAAAAATGGAAAATTTTGTTAGCTTTTATTCAAAACTAGAGGAGCCAATTTTGATAAATCAACAAAATCTAGGAGCCAGTGTCCATACCTGTTACAAATATTGATCAGTTAAAAAAATGTATGTACAATATGTTATTAAGATATATTATATGTAATTAAGTACCATTAGGTCCTTGAACTCAGGAGTTTGAGGTTGCTGTGAGCTAGGCTGAGGCCATCCACTCTAGCCCAGGCAACAGAGTAAGACTCTGTCTCAAAAAGAAAAAAAAAGTCATTGAAAATCTGAGTGGTTTTATTTTTTTGAGACAGAGTCTCACTGTCACCCTGGTTAGAGTGTTATGCCTAACTCTTAGGCTCAAGCAATCCTCTTGCCTCAGCCTCTCAAGTACCTGGGACATCAGGCACCCACCACGATGCTCAGCTTCTTTTTCTATTTTTAGTAGAGACAGAGTCTCCCTCTTACTTAGGCTGATCTAGAACTCCTGAGCTCAAACAATCCACCTGCCTTGGCCTCCACAGTACTAGGATTACAGGCAGGGGTTTGATTTACTTTTTGTTCAGAGGTTTCTCTCAGGCAAAACACTGTGGTCTTCCACATAGAACATGCTTTCCATACTTTGGGAAACACTAAAATCTTTTCATCCCCGCATTCTCAAGTTTCGGGAAATAATTCACAGACACAAAAGGGTAACATAGGAACCAAATCCAGCTGTTGGCAGCTGGCTTCTAATACCTGCTACCTGGCAGAGTGAATTAATGGTCATAAAACCCAGATTCAATCACTGCTACCACCGTTGTGGAAAGTTACTATGTAGTCTTGGCCCAGAGCCAGATTTAATGTGGCAAGAGAAACTGACCAGAGGAGTCACAGAACTCGATCCCATATAAAACACAATAGGTATTAAGAGGTAAAAAACCAGAGTTTATGGGTGGCTCTTGTGGCTCAGTGGGCAGGGCGCCGGCCCCATATACCAAGGGTGGTGGGTTCTAACCCAGCCCCGGCCAAACTGCAACAAAAAATAGCCGGGCGTTGTGGGGGGTGCCTGTAGGCCCAGCTACTCAGGAGGCTGAGGCAAGAGAATCACCTAAGCCCAAGAGCTGGAGGTTGATGTGAGCTATGACGCCACGGCACTCTACCAAGGGTGTCAGAGTGAGACTCTGTCTCTAAAAATAAATAAATAAATAAAACCAGAGTTACCAAGTTTTCTTTTTTCTTTTCTTTTCTATCTTGAAAGCTCATGACATGCCTTTTTATACCAGCATAGCAAAAATCAGAGATAAAAGTATTTTTGGGGAATCCAGGTTTATGGGAAACATGTTTTGGGGGGGACCAGAATCAGTGAGGATGGTCCAGTTATTTATGGGTTTTGTTTATTTTTAAATGCAAAATGGTTGTCTTTTACAAACTGTGACATGTGAAGTACTTGATCACACTGGAAGCAGGGCAGAGTGACAGTTTTTACTGTACTCTGTATTATTGGGTCCTTCTTTAAATCCTTTAAAATTTACTTTGTCTTAGTAGTATTCATATGTCTACTGAGCTAAAAGAAGGGATAGGTTTTTTCTCTTTAGTTTTTTAATGGAGTGATGAGCTAAAAAGTTTATGATTTTCCTAAGTCTGAAATTAGAATATTAAGTATTCTAATCTAGGTGCCAAAAACACAGGCTAGACTGGACTCCTGGTATTCAGACTGAGCTGTATCTCAAAACATGCTACCTAAATCCAGAGGCTTTGGATATACTTTTGCCCTTATCTATTTGATAGACACTATGTCACCCTCAGTCCAGTGCTGTGGCATCACAGCTCACAGCAACCTCAAACTCTTGGGCTTAAGTGATTCTCTTGCCTTAGCCTCCCAAGTAGCTGGAACTACAAGTGCCCGCCACACCTGGCTATTTTTTTTTTTTTTTTGCTGTTGTTGTTGTTGCGGTTGTCATTGTTGTTTAGCTGGCCCAGGCTGGGTTCCAACCCACCAGTCTCAGTGTATGTGGCTGGCACCATAACCAATATGCCACGGGTACCAAGCCATATCATATCTCTTTTAAATGCTGACACATATTTAGAAAATGTAGCCTATTGTTTAAAAATGTAAACTTACCCCCTTAGAAGGGTTGTATAATTAAATGCCGTGATAATTGTCAGTTTTGACCCCGCATTCGTCTCAGGGCAGGAATGTTTCCAAATTTTAGCAAAAAAAGCATTTCTAAGTGCTTTATAGTGGTAGATGATAAGAGTAGTTTTCCCGCATCACAAACTCCCTGCAGTGCTTATGTGACCCACCTTTAAATTCAGCATTCCCTCTTTGCACAGGATGTACTGTTAATGAAGTAAGAGCTGTGTAAAGCAGTTAATTGTGTTCTGTGAAAGATCCTGTGAGGACAGTCATGTTTATCTGTAGCATTGATGTGCTGGTCTCTAAATTTGATTTCAGTCCAAAAGAATATCCGCTAAGGATGCCTTAGCCCACCCCTACCTAGATGAAGGGCGACTGCGGTATCACACGTGTATGTGTAAATGTTGCTTCTCCACCTCTACTGGGAGAGTTTATACCAGTGAATTTGAGCCTGTTACCAATCCCAAATTTGATGACACTTTTGAGAAGAACCTCAGTTCTGTCCGACAGGTTAAAGGTGAGTGTCTGTTTTGGCCTTTGACCAAGCAACATGACTAGTGATATTTCCTATTAGGTTTTCATGCGAAGCTGAGGTCTGGATGGTGAACAAAGCTTCTCCATGTGTTTATTTTACAACCTTGAACATAGCTATTTGTCTAGGGTATAAAAATGCTGATTTAGAAATCCAGGGGAAGATCAGAGAGAGGAATGAATGTTTGGCCCTTATTTTTGAAGTTTATGTAGTGAATGTGACTCAAAACATTTACTATGGATTTATTGAGCATTGAGTAAAAGTTATTGGACTTCTCTCAATACAAAATTCCAAAAAGGATAAAAATTCACTGAAAGAATCATCCCTTGGGTGACGACAAGAGAAGGGAATTTCTGGCAGTTCACTTGCAGAATTTCATTGCATGATCTCCTATTGTGATAGGACAGGGATAATGACATCCAAAATTCTGAATGACTTTAGTGACTGCTCTGGGACATTTTAGAAGAGAAAGGGCAATCCCCAAAGTAACCACCCAAAACTATATGCCTAAATACCAACTGATGTTTTTCAGTGATCTTTAACAGCAGTAGTTACCAACAACTTAGAAGAGTTCACTCACTGTGCCAACTCTACAGAGTCTCTCTCAAGTCTCCAGAGCATTTTATTCTTCCCACTGATGGAGTTCCCAATCTGTATAATCCCACCACTGGGGTTCTGCCTGTGTTTAGCAACAACTGTCATTTTAGTTTCTGGAAAGTTCAGCTGAATTCTGCTTGATAGGTTATGTGTATTGTGGAGGTGGGGGGGGTGTTTGTTTCTTTTGGGTTTTTTTTAATTGGGGGGACAGAGTCTCACTATGTTACCCTCAGTAGAGTGCTGTGGTATCACAGCTCACAGCAACCTCTAACTCTTAGGCTTAAGTGATTCTCTTGCCTCAGCCTCCCAAGTAGCTGGGACTATAAGCACCTGCCACAAGTCCCGGCTATTTTTTGGTTGCAGTTGTCACTGTTGTTCAGCTGGCCCAGGCTGGGCTCGAACCCACCAGCTTCCATGTATGTGGCCGGTGCCCTACTCACAGAGCTACAGGCCCTGAGCCAGATTGTGTGTATTTGATTTCATTAAACCAGTAGGAAATGCTGTTCAAATGCTGACTAGTGTTAGCTGAGAAGTCACTGCATCCAGGCCTGCAAATTGGCATGGATTGTATGATGTTTGTTTTCTCCACAGAAATTATTCACCAGTTCATTTTGGAACAGCAGAAAGGAAACAGAGTGCCTCTCTGCATCAACCCTCAGTCTGCTGCTTTTAAGAGCTTTATTAGGTAACTATATGTGTGTAATTCTGACATTCTTTTTAGAATTAAAAGGATGCTGTTGTGATTTTGTTACTGAGCATATTTCTGTTTTTATTTAGATTAGGTAATGTAGATAAGAGGGCCAACAGAAAGTTTGTTAGAAGCTTTGGTGTTAGAAAAAAAGATACTAGAAACATAACAGTTTTCACACTAGTGCCAGTCTACTGGGTGCTTTGGCAGTTTCTCCTCCAGGTGACCATAGTGTCACCTGATTGTGTATGTGGAGTCCCCTTGCAGCAGCAGCATGGCAGCCATCTGCCCTGGAGTTAGTCATGGTCACCTCACTTCCCTCTACCACTCCCATCCCTTAATAATAATAATTGAAAACAAACAAGAAAAACTTTTTACAAGTATGTTGCTGGTGTAGCCTATTTAGAGGAAAGGCCAACAGGCTTATGGTAGAGCTGTGACGCTACTTTGGAAACGAGCAAGCTTCGTTCTCCTATCTCTTTCTGTCTTTTCCTTCTCTTGATCTCTTTTTCCCTAACTCCTTATATCGATCAGGGTGTTGTGAAGAAGAAACCACTCCAGTAATAAGAATGGGCAAAATTTAATAACAAGAATCATTAACTAGGAAAGGATGGTTAACTACTAAAAGGCATATGAGGATTCTGAAGTTTCCTGAAATAGCAAATGCAGAAAGTAGCTACTCCCTACAGACTGAGGGAGACTGAACAAGAAAGAAATTAAGAATTTAGAAGAGGACCCTCCCCTCAGGGACCTCTCTGGCTATCCGAGGAACGCACCCCGCATGAGAGTGGTAAAGGAGTATGCCAAAAGGTGTGGGCAGAACGGGTCCATCAAAGAGACCCACTGAGAAATTTGTGGGTCTCTTTGGGTCTCAGGTGGACCAGAGCTGGAATTCCCTTGCGCTCACAGACCGCACAGAACAACAGGAAGGGCAGCTTCCTGACGCTGCAGCCTTGCAGTGCCTTCCTGGCGCCCTCTGTTGACAAAGGCTAGCATTAAGCCAGGTGTCAAAGGGAAGCCCTGAATAGGGTCTGACTTCAGTATCACAAAATAGTCTAAAAAGAAGGTGGCTTTGAATCTTTTTTTTTTTTTTTAATTTTTGAGACAGAATCTTCCTTTGTCACCCTGGGTAGAGTGCCATGGCGTCACAGCACACAGCAACCTCCAACTCCTGGGCTCAAGCAATTCTCTTGCCTCAGCCTCCCAAGTAGCTGGGACTACAGGCGCCCACCTATACTTTTGGTTGTAGTTGTCATTGTTGTTTGGCAGACCGGCACTGGATTCGAACCCGCCAGCTCCAGTGTATGTGGCTGGCGCCCTAGCCGCTGAGCTGCAGGCACCGAGCCAGAAGGGTGGTTTTGGATCTGAGAGGCCACACGGTCTCCTTTCCCATCTCCCTGATTCTTTTTTCCTTTCCCATGCCAAATTGGAGTTGTTTGAATTTGTTGAACCAGTCAAGAATTTTTGTTTAGGCTCAGCACCTGTGGCTCAAGCAGCTAAGGCGCCAGCCACATAAACCTGAGCTGGTGCGTTCGAATCCATCCAGCCCGGGCCCGCCAAACAACAATGATGGCTGCAACTGAAAAACAGCTGGGCTTTGTGGCGAGCGCCTGTAGTCCCAGCTACTTGGGAGGCGGAGGCAGGAGACTTACTTGAGCCCCGGAGTTGGAGGTTGCTGTGAGCTGTGATACTACAGCACTCTACCCAGGGGGACAGCTTGAGGCTCTGTCTAAAAAAAAAAAAAATGAATTTTTGTTTAGAATTTGTAAAATCAGCTGACTTGCATTTCTTTCACATATTTTTCCATAGAAAGAAGGAATTAAGTTGCATTTTTACTTTCTGTGCTTTTTAATTAATATTTTCCCCTAAAAGTCAGTGACCCAGTCACTTGGGTGTTTGAGCACTTTCTAGGTGCAAGTCATCTTTGGTACTGGAAAAGCAGAGCGGTTACACCCTTCTTCCTCTAGTTTACGATCTAATTAGCAATCTTAGTCGGACATGGGAAATAAGTAATGACGGGATCTGTGGATGACAAATACTAAGTGATTATCCATACTGCTCCCTTCATTCTTGGTAGAAGTATGTGTGTGAGGCTCATTCAAAACAGGTCCTCATTTAAAGTCACTATAGGCTCAGCGCCTGTGGCTCAAGTGGCTAAAGTGCCAGCCACATACAAGGTGGCAGGTTCGAAATCCAGCCCAGGCCCGCCAAACAACAACAATGGCTGCAACCAAAAAAAATAGCCAGGTGTTGTGGCGGTCACCTATGGTCCCAGCTACTTGGGAGGCAGAGGCAGGAGACTCATTTGAGCCCAGGAGTTGGAGGTTGCTGTGAGCTGTGATGCCATGGCACTCTACCCAGGGGCACAGCTTGAGGCTCTGTCTCAAAAAAAAAAAAAATAAATAAAGTCACTATAATTTGAGAGGCTACTTTTAAATCTCTTGTTTTGTTCTTTTTGTTATTGTTGTTGTTGTTTTTTTTGAAACAGAGTCTCACTTTGTCACCCTCAGTAAAGTACCGTGGCATCATAGCTCATAGCAATCCCAAACTCTTAGGCTAAAAGGATCTTCTTGCCTCAGCTTCCTGAGTAGCTGGGACTACAAGTTACCACCACAACACCTGGCTGATTTTAGAGATGGGGGTCTCACTCTTGCTCAGGCTGAACTCAGGCAACCTACCCATCTTGGCCTCCCAAAGTGCTATGATTACGGGCATGAGCGTGGCCCTTTTTCTTTTTTTTTTTTGAGACAGAGTCTGAAGCTCTTGCCCTGGGTAGAGTGCTGTCATCATAGCTCACAGCAACCTCCAACTCTTGGTTGGGCTCAAGCGATCCTCTTGCCTTAGTTTTTAGTAGAGACAGGTCCTTCTTTTGCTCAGGCAGGGCTCAAGCATTCCACCCACCTTGACTTCAGAGTGCTAGGATTATAGGCGTGAGCCACCACACCTAGACAAGAATCTACTTTTAAATGAATAATTGTACATCCTTAAAGGCTATTTTCTTTCTTTCTTTTTTTTTGAGACAGAGCCTCAAGCTGTTGCCCTGGGTAGAGTGCTGTGGCATCTCAGCTCACAGCAACCTCCAACTCCTAGGCTTAAGCCAGTCTCCTGCCTCCACCTCCCAAGTAGCTGGGATTACAGTAGCCCCCCACAATGCCTGGCTATTTTTTGGTTGCAGCCATCATTGTTGTTTGGTGGGCCTGGGCTAGATTCGAACCTGCCAGCTCAGGTGTATGTGTCTGGCACCTTAGCCATTTGAGCCACAGGTGCTGAGCCAAGGCTATTTTCTTGATTGCTTATAGACATTTTTATTTATAAGAGCTACTGTTTACTTACGTTATGAAGCAGGCTCCTTAGAAAACAGTTTATACACATTATCTCAATTATTCATCACAATATCCCATTAGGTAGACAGCATTATCTTTTTTTCTTTTCTTTTTTTTTTTTTTTTTTTTTTGAGACAGAGCCTCAAGCTGTCACCCTAGGTAGAGTGCCATGGCTTCACTGCTCACAGCAACCTCCAACTCCTGGACTCAAGCGAGTCTCCTGCCTCAGCCTCCCAAGCAGCTGGAGCCACAGGTGCCCGCCACGACACCCGGCTATTTTTTGGTTGCAGCCATTATTGTTGTTTGGCGGGTCCGGGCTGGATTCGAACCCGCCACCTTAGGTGTATGTGGCTGGCGCCTTAGCCGCTTGAGCCACAGGCGCGGAGCCAAGCATTATCATTTTCCCAAGTGAGAAAAGATTAAGGAATTTGCTCTGTGCCGTACAACTAGTAAATGACCTGTTGTTTTCACTATGGCCTTATGATAGATAACAGATCCTTAACAAAGATTTGGAACAAATTCAGCATTAGAGAAGTTAGAAAAACAAATACAAATTCCGAAGTGGGTTTTATAATTTTTTTAAAGGAAGAGAGGCAAACAGGCCGCCCATTGTGGCATTACAACTAATCTCAGCATCTCCGTTTTCTTTCAGTTCCACTGTTGCTCAGCCATCTGAGATGCCCCCCTCTCCTCTGGTGTGGGAGTGATGGTGGAAGATAATGTACTACTGAAGATGTAATGTAGCTTTCCACTGGAGTCTGGGATTTGCAATTCTGGAGGTTAATCATGCTTGTACTGTAATTTTACTAATGAAGTTTTAAATTAACAACCACTACTTGTATGATATGAATAATATTTAGAAATGTTACTAGACTTTTAATCTTGTAAAGTGGTTGTGCTTTTAGAAGAAAAAAATATTTTATCCAGAGTTGCACTTGTTTTATGAATTTAGTGCAGCTGTTATGGCTCACCTCAGAACAAAAGAGAACGGAACCAAATTGGGGAGTTTGGGGTTTTACGTTTTTGTTTTGTTTTTCTTTTTTAAAATGAAGTGAGATTGTTCACACACACACAGGCGCGCGCACACACACGAAACACACACACACAGGAACACAAAAGACAGTCATACATTTTGATATTTGAGCCATTCCTAACGATTTGGGGTTTTCTAAAAGTGAAGAATCTAGAAACCTTGCCTGCGACCAATCATGGAGCCGCGGATCGTGGCTGCACCTGGGGGGAGGGAAGGGAGGAGGGGCATGCCACCTAATGATCAAGCCCTATAATTAGCTTCTCATTAGAGCCGTGATGGTGATGTGTGCTGTCTAAAATCCAATGTTGTGGGTAGAGAGAATGAGTTTGTGACTAGGCAAGACGAAACTTTTGTTTTCCTCACCCAGTATAAATATATATATATATATATATATTTAATCTATTTTTATTAGAAGTTTTTCTGCTCTTTCTTACATAAAAGAACCCCAAGCATGCATCTTTCATGTGTGTAAATAATTCATTTCTGGGCTAATTTCAAAAAAAAAGAAAATCCCAATATTACTGTATAGAGAGAGAATTAGCTTGCACATTTTAGGTCTGTGAAATTTTGTGAGACTTTTCCTGCACTGGACAGTAAAAAAAAAATTATGAGTAAAAGACAAAAACAAGTTTTAAAAATTTCAGGCCACAAAAAAGGCACATAGGGAATCATGTCAAATGTGTTTGTGTCCTTAGGCAAAGCTGTGGGAGTCTTGAAATGTCACAGTAGTAAATAACTTATTACTTTTTGACAAATTCTTTTTGCTGTTGGAACACTGAATTCTTCTGTGCATATGTATATATGAATACAAATTGAAGGCCTCTACCTCCTGGAGTTATACAACTTGGCTTGTTTACCTCCACATGCTTATGATGACTATTTTTTTTTTTTTTAAGTTCAATGTGGAGACTTGAAACTTGAATGTCCCTTCCAACTTTTATAGTAAAAATAAAAAGACAAGAAAATTGAAGATTGTTTTTCACCTGTACAAGGAATACTAATGGATCGTCTTAAAATTGGTCTAGGAAAAAAACCTTGGTGTGTGTTATGGACAATTAACTGTTAAAGTTATTGTAAGTTATCTGTATTTAGCAGAGTATTTTCATCTTGAGTGATCTGAGCTGAATTTGAAGACTATTAATAAGTTATGTTTGGAAGTTTTAACTTCAATGAAGTAATTATTTGCTGTGAAAGAAACAAACATTGAATTACTAAACAAAGATGGTGCAATATCTTTGTTTTTTTTTTTATGAGGCTCCTGAGAATCAACCCAACTGAAGCTTTTCAATTCACTTGAATGAGAAACATGTTTAGTATCAAAAGAGCCCAAGAAGACACTGGTGTGAAAGGTACAATCTCAGAGGTTGGTCAATTACCGTGGCACACTTTCTGGTCACTTTGTACAATGTAGATTTGAAGTACAGTGGTGAAAACATTAAATGTGACATTTGAAAAAGATGCGTCACGTGTTTTATTTCACTTTTTTCCCTTTGTTTTCTCTCTTCAGTATAGCTTGTGTCCTAACTTTGCAAAATTTTGAGACATTTCCTATTTATATTTCCATTTTGATCTTTAAGGAAATCAGTCGTTTTTTAAATCTTCTCAGAAACTTTAGATTGACAAAACCACCTTGAAAACTTAGTTAACTGACATCAAAGATGTGATTTAAATACACACCAACGTTTACATTTTTGTTTTGTTTTTCTTTTTTAAAATGAAGTGAGATTGTTCTCACACACACACACACACACGCACAAGCATCCAGTTCTGGTAGCTTGCCCCTGTAGTCTAAGCTGTGCAGGGGGCTGAGGCAAGAGGATCCCTTGAGCCCAGGAGTTCAAGGCTGCAGTCGCACCACTGCACTCCCGCCTGGGTAACAGTGAGACCCTATCTCAAATAAATTAATCAGCTGGGCACAATGACTCATGCCTGTCATCCCAGCCCTTTGGGAAGCCAAAGTGGAAGGATCGCTTGAGCCATGGTTCAAGACCACCCTGGGAAACAGAAGGGGATCCTGTCTCTACAAAATATTAAAAGAAAAACAAAAACCTTTGGGAGGCCAAAGTAGGAAAATCACTTGAGGCCATGAGTTCAAGACCAGCCTAGAAAACAGAGCAATGCCCTGTCTCTAGGGAAAATTTAAAAAACAAAAATAGAGCAAGGCATGGTGACATATACCTGTAACCCTAGCTATTTGGGAGGCTAAGGCAGGAGGATTGCTTCAGCCCAGGAGTTCAAGGTTACTGTGAACTATGATTACACCACTATACTCCAGCCTGGGTGACAGAGTGAGACCCTATCACTTAAGAAAAATAAAATAATTTTTAAAGGGCCTGTTTCCTCTGTTAAAAAAAAAAAAAATTATTGGGTGGTGCCTGAGGCTCAAAGGAGTAGGGCACTGGCCCCATATACCGAACGAAGGTGGTGGGTTCAAACCCGGCCCCGGCCAAAAACTGCAAAAAAAAAAAGTATTAATAAATTAAATATGGACATCTTATAGAGTCTCTAATCTAGTGGTTTTCAAACTTTGTTTCTTTTGAAGCAAAGAATGCTATTTTCATGTGAAATCTTACTCCAATCTATTGGAGTCTAAAATATTAAAGTAGATTGCTCTGTATGATCCAGACTGGTGAAGGGACTTGACCCCCTGCCTGCTCTTCTTCTCCCTTCTATCCCTAGCAGTCCTGTGGCTGGGAAGGAAGAAGTCCTAGCTCAGTGGTATAATCAAGGCCTGAAACCAGCCTAACCTCAGACCACCTTCCCTGCTCACGGATAAAGCAACATTCCTCTTGTGTTTGGAGATGGGATATATTTCTCCCTGTGTTTAGCAAAATGAATGGCGTAAGGAAGTTGACTGTTTTAACTCGTATATATTAATGTAAATACATTTATTTATTCAACAATATTTGAAATACTAAGAACAAGAATTGCTTATAAGGAAGCTTTATTAATATCAGTAATAAAACCAGCTTTTATCATTTACTAAAGAGCCTTTTGAGTTGCACATGGAACATTTTGAAACTAAAGTTCTAGGCAGATAAATACTACAGAAAATATATTGACCTGCTTGGTAGCAAACCGAGGGAATCTGTGCCTTATTTATTGCAATAATTGCAAAACTGTCCGTATGGACAGATAAGTTAGAGCTGTAATTATCTACAACTGGTGTGCAGCTTAAGAACCCAGAAGATGGAGATTATCTCTTGTGATGGCTCATAAGGTTTGGACTTTTTCTTTTGTTTTTAAAATATTACTTTTATGTTAGAAAAATTGTGAAATTAAGACGACTTTGGAGATCTCTTCAGAAAAGATTAGTTTATGATCAACAGAGCCTCACCAAAGGCAATTCTAAAAGGGAATTACTTTACCTCCAAAAAAAAAAAAAAAGAAAAGTAATAACTAAAAGCAGATCTCTAGTGCAAGAATAGTGAACAAAGATGTTGGTGAAAAACGTGGGGAATACTAAGCATCACAGACTACATAAAGCAATGTCTGCTTGAGGAAGGAATGCTAAATTACAGCAGCATTCTTTAAACCGCAATACATATAATCTTTAGGATAAATGTGGACTCTCTAGGTTGTAGATGGGCACATAGGTTTGGGGGGGTTTTTTGGTAGTTTTTGGCCGGGGCTGGGTTTGAACCTGCCACCTCCAGCATATGGGGCTGGTGCCCTACTCCTTTGAGCCACAGGCGTCGCCCAGGGGCACATAGGTTTTTAAGAGAGTTAACATCACTATTTTTTTTTCCTCCATCCCCATTGTTTTTCCCTTCAGGATTCTCACTTCACAATCACCATTCTCCCACTTATAAAAGAAATATGCACTTCTTACACACCTTAGTTTTTTTGTTTGTTTGTTTTTGTTTTGTTTTTTGAGACAGAGACTCGAGCTGTCGTCCTGGGTAGAGTGCTGTGGCATCACAGCTCACAGCAACCTCCAGCTCCTGGGCTTAGGCAATTCTCTTGCCTCAGCCTCCCAAGTAGCTGGGATTACAGGCGCCCACCACAGTGCCCAGCTGTTCTTTGGTTGTAGTTGTCATTGTTGTTTGGCAGGCCCTGGGCTGGATTCGAACCTGCTAGCTCTGGTGTATGTGGCTGGAGCCTTAGCTGCTTGAGCTACAGGCGCTGAGCCCACATCTTAGATATTAACGTGGCACAATGTTCCTAGGTGCTAAAACTTCCTGGTTGCCAACTAAAGGGACAATTTGAAACAGTTTGCTTATGAAGACATAACCTCTTTCATCTCATTACTGTCAGATAATCCATCAGTCCCGAGAGAGAACCCCCTGGAAAGTAAAGCAAAGAGCATTAGGAGGAAATACTGAGAGTAGCAGTATTTTATTTCTTCCAGGCAGCAAATGCATGACACAGCTGTGCCTGTCTTAAAATGGAGAAGTGAGATGGTTTTTGTGGAAACATGTATAAAATGAACACAGACTTCTTCCAACAGAAGGTAAAGCTGTTTTGACTGCTTGGTTTGCCAGTGAGGACTTTCCAATTAGTTTACATGGCAGACATTTTCCATAATTAGCCTGAATCTGCAGCTACAGAGTTCTGGCAAAAATATACTTAAAGCAAATGGTTAAAAATTATCGGAAAATATTATAGAAATATTGGCAAGGATGTGGAGAAATTGGAATCCTTGTGTGTTGCTGGTGGGAATGTAAAATGGTGTAGCCACTAGGGAAAACAGTATGCTGATTCCTGAGAAATGACCTAGCAATTCCATTCTAAGTATATACAGTAGGACCTCTATAAGTTGACCACCCAAGGGACTTTAACAAGCTGATCATCAACATATGGAAGTGGTCAACGTAAGGAACTAGGCCTATTGTACTAATATGTACGTGTGGTCCATGTCCAGTCTACAAAAGTTAGGTCAACTTAAGGGAGTGGTCGACGTAGGGAGGTGGTCAACTATGGAGGTTCTACCATATACACATACACACAAGAATTGAGGCTGAGCACAGTGGGTCACATTTGTAATCCCAGCATTTTGGGAGACTGAGGCAGGATTGCACGGGGCTAGGACATGGAGAGTTCCAGACAATGTAGTGAGATCCTATCTCAACAAAAGATAACTAAAATCAGCCAGGCCTGAATCACTTGCACCCAGGAGTTCAAGTTTGCACTGAGCTATGATCAGGCCATTGTACTCCAGCCTGGGTGACCAAGCAAGATCTTGACTTGTTAAAAAAAAGAAAGCAATGACTTGATCAGGTATTTGTACACTGACGTTCATAGCAGCTTTATTAACAATAGCCAAAAGGTGGCAACAACCCAAGTGTTCATCAAGGAATGAATGGATAAATGTGATATATACATACAGTGTAATAATATTATTCAGGCTTAAAACAATGAAATTCTGATACATGGTGTATCATGGATGTCTATGCCTTGAAGACATTATGCTAAATGAGAGAAGCTAAATACTAAAGAACAAATACTGTATGATTCTACTTATATGAGGTACCTACAACAGTCAAATTCATAACAACAGAAAGTAGAATGGTGGTCACCAGAGGCTGAGGAGGGTGAGGAGTTAGTGTTTAATGGGTATAGACTTTTCAATTTGAGAAGATGAAAGTGTTCTGGAGATGAATAGGGGCACGATGTTTACACAGTGAGAATTATTTAATGCCAATGAACTGAACATGAAATGGTGAAAATGGCAACTTTAGTGTATATTTTACAATAACTTAAAAATACAGCCAAGCGCAGTGGCTCACTTCTGTAATCCCAGCACTTGGGAGGCAGAGGCGGGTGGATTGCCTGAACTCACAGGTTCGAGATCAGCCTGAACCAGAGCTAGACCCCTCCTCTAAAAATAGCCGTGTGTTGTGGCAGGTGCCTGTAGTCCCAGCTACTTGGGAGGCTGAGGCAAGAGAATTGCTTGAGCCCAAGAGTTTGATGTCGCCATGAGCTATGACACCATGGCACTTCACCAAGGGCGACGAAGTGAGACTCTCTCAAAAAAAAAACTTTAAAATAAATGCAAAATATATAAAGTGCTATCCCAGAAATGAACAGATGTTTAATCATTAGGCAATCTATTTGTTTACAGTGAGTCCTGAAATCAGGAAGTGTGAGTCCTCCGATTTTGTTCTTCTTTTTCAATATTTTTTTGGGCTATCCTGGGTTGCTTGCATTTCTATGTGATTTTGGTTCAGCCTGTCAGTTTCTGCAAAAAGGCCAGCTAAGTTTGATAGGGGGAATATTGCCAACTTAAGTTTTGATCTATGAACAGGGGATGTGTCTCCATTTATTTAGGGTTTTTTTGTTTGTTTGTTTTGATTTTTTTTTTTTTTTTGGAGACAGAGTCTCAAGCTGTCGCCCTGGTAGAGTGCTGTGGTGTCACAGCTCACAGCAACCTCCAACTCTTGGGCTTAAGCGATTCTCTTGCCTCAGCCTCCCATGTAGCTGGGACCACAGGCGCCCACCTTTTGGTTGGAGTTGTCATTGTTGCTTAGCAGACCTGGGGCCAGGTTCGAACCGGCCACCATAGGTGTATGTGGCCGGTGCCCTTACCAACTGAGCTAGAGGTGCAACCTATTTAGCTTTTTATTTAGTAGTGTTTTGTAGTTTTCAGTGCATAGGTGTTGCATTTCCACTGTTAAATTGATTCCTAACATTTTTATTGTTTTCTGATGGAATTCTCTTGTTTTCATTTCAGATTGCTAGTATACAAAAATACAGTTGATTTTCATGTATCCTGCAACCTGGCTGAACTCATTTATTAGTTCTATTAGTTTTTTAATGTGTTCCTTAAGATTTATAATAAAGTTTAAAGTCCTCTGGGGCAGTGTATATTTCAGGACAACTAGAATCTGTACTCCTGAGTGGCCATCCTCAAGCTTTGAGCTCAAATAAACTTAAAAAAAAAAAGTCCTCTGAACAAACAATCTAAAAATTAAATATAGAGTTTAAGTTTCCAGTTGTTTTTTTAAAAAACTGATCATACCATTTAATAAGGAAACTTTTTTCTTTTGAGAAGGCAGTTGAGTTTGGCTGTCTCTGTCCTGCCAAACGCTATTGATTTTGAAAGACGGCAAACCCACTAAAAAGTAGAAGTACGTGTACCATAATGAAAATCCCTATGCCCTTCATCTAGATTCATCAGTTTTAAAGAATTTGCCACATTTGCTTCTTTAATCTATTTATATAGAAGTATGTATGCACATTTATATATTCAAATACGGTAGAACCTCCTTAGTTGACCTAATTTTCATAGACCAGACATGTACCACATGTACTCAATGTATGGTAGGCCTAGTTCCTTATGTTGACCACCTCCATATGTTGACCAGCTTATTACAGTCCCTTGGGTGGTCAACTTCAGAGAAGTTCTACTGTATGTGTACTTTCTTGATTTTGTGAAATATTATGAAACCTCATCCCATATCTTCCAAAAATAAGGACATTAGCTGAACACAGTGGCTCACACCTGTAATCCTAACACTCTGTGAGGCCAAGGTGGGAGGTATACTTGAGGTGAAGAGTAAGACCAGCCTGAGCAAGAGTGAGTCTCTGGCTCTATTAAAAATAGAAAAAATTGGCTCGATGCCTAATAGTCAACCGGCTAAGGCGCCAGCCACGTACACCTAAGGTGGTGGGTTCGAATCCCCAGCCTGGGCCTGCCAAACAACAATGACGGCTGCAACCAAAAAATAGCCGGGCGCTGTGGCAGGCGCCTGTGGTCCTAGCTACTTGGGAGGTGGAGGCAAGAGACTCGCTTGAGCCCAGGAGTTGGAGGTTGCTGTGAGCTGTAATGCCACAGCACTCTACCCAGGGGGACAGCTTGAGGCTCTGTCTCAAAAAAGAAAAAAATAGAAAAAATTAGCCAGCCATTGTGGCACCACCTATAGTTCCAGTTATTCAGGAGGCTGAACCTAGAAGTTTGAAGTTACTATGAGCTAGACCAATACCACGACACACTAGCCTGAGCAACAGAGTGAGACTCTGTCTCAAAATAAAATAAAATACAAATACAATGACATTATCCTACATGACTAAATTTCATTATCATTTCTAAGAAATTTGACAACTAATATTTTACCTAATACACCCTACGTATTCAAATGACTATGCCAAAAAATTTTCATGTATAGCTGTTTTTTCTATTTAGGCTGCACTCAAGGGTCATAGTTTGCATTTATTTGGTTGTCATGTTTTTCTGGAATCCTTTAATATAGGAGAGAGTTCTTCAGCCTTTTCTTCTTCCGTGACATTGGTATTTATGAAGATGTGTAAGACAAATACAAATCTTTGCAGCAGAGTGTGCGTGCTGCAAAGATTTGTATTTGTCTTAGCTTCTCATGTTTAGATTCAGGGTATACATTTTTGGAAAAGTCTGGTAGGAAGGTGCTGTGTACTGAGTATTTCCATCAATCAGGAAGCACTTAGCTAGTCTCACTTCTGGCGATGTTGTTATTGGCTTATGGTTATGTTTGCCTGAGGTCTCCCTTGTAAAGTTCCTTCTTTGTAATAAGTGATCTGTGGAGAGATTTTGAGATATCTTATTCCTCAACAGACTTTCATCCAGTGGTATCTATCTATGAATGATCTTTGCCCCAGTTATTAATTAGTGGTTTGGAAATACTTTTTCCTAATTCTATCATTCCTTCTACGTGTGTGTGTGTGTGTGTGTGTGTGTGTTTGATACAGAGTCTCACTCAGTCACCCTGGGTAGAGTGCTGTGGTATCATAGCTCATGGCAATCTCAAACTCCTGTGTTCAAGAGATCCTCCTGCCTCAGCCTCCCAAGTAGCTGGGGATACAGGCGCCCACCACAATGCCCAGCTACTTGTATTTTTAGTAGAGATGGGGTCTTGTTCTTGCTCAGGCTGGTCTTGAACTCCTAAGCTCAAACTATTCACCTGTCTCAGCCTCCCAGAGTGCTAGGATTACTGGCATGAGCACCTGGCCACATTTTTTTTTTCTTTTATACCTTAAGAGCTCACCAAAATTTCTCTGAGTATCTAAACATACCTTCTGTGACGGTTCTAAAACTGTGCCTAAAGGAAGCTATGGAAAAGTTGGCTTATAAACCGCTGAATTCTCCTTGCCCTCTCCCCGGGCACATGACTAGTCCACATTCCCAGACCACCCTCCCCCTTAAGATGTGAGCGCCTGGTGATCAGAAGGGCTGTGTGCCTCTTCTGAGCCTAGCCTTTTAGCATGATGGAGACATCCCTCTGTGTTTGCTTCCCTTGCTAGCTACAGCCTGTGGCCAGGAAACCTTGACCGCTCACACACCAGTGCCTTAAAGCAGGTGTCAGTAAACTAACTGCCACAGGTCAAATCGGGCCCACTGCCTGTTCTGGTAAACGAAGTGTTCTGGGAACATAGCCACATGCGCTTGTTTACACAATGTCTATAGCTTATTTCATGTAACAAGTGGCACCAGAGATTGGCACAGGAAGCCTAAAATATTTATTTTCTGGCCTTTTACAGAAAAGCTTTACTAACCCTTGCTCTGAGATACAGCAGGCACTCAGCAAATGAGAAATGTTAACTCTTCCATTAAATGGGACCCTTCTACTACCAAATGTATTTGACAGACATCTATCTGTATTTGAAAATGCCTGACCCTGATACATCCAGCTCTTCCCTTTTTAACCACCAAACTGCTGGAAACATGATCTCGTATACAATGCTAGCCTCTTCCAGCCTTCCCCCCACCCAGGCCATACTGCACAATGGAACCAGATACATCTTCCTAAAACACTACTGTAATCCTGAACTTCTTTGCTCAAGAACTCCCACTCTCTCCCTATTGCCCTAATACCAACTTTGTTGGCTTCTTAACTTTCCAGAGCTCATCATCAGGCCAGGCTGGGACTAGGCAAATTGAGAGAGGCACTTACCTCTGGCACACAACTTAAGTGGGTGCTAAAAACTCAGTAATCAAGATAATGCAGTATCTTTAAAATCTAAATGGAGGCGGTGCCTGTAGCTCAAGCAGCTAAGGCACTAGGCCATATACACCAGAGCTGGCGAGTTAGAACCCAGCCCTAACCCAGCCCGGGCCTGCCAAACAAAAATGACAACTACAACCAAAAAATAGCCAGGTATTGTGGCAGGTGCCTGTAGTCCCAGCTACTTCGGAGGCTGAGGCAAGAGAATCGCTAAGCCCAGGAGTTGAAGGTTGCTGTGAGCTATAACAGCACAACACTCTACCAAGGGCGCAGCTTGAGACTCTGTCTCAAAAAAAATAAAATCTAAATGGAGTCTTACTTTTCAGAATTAACCCCCGACTGCTCTGCCTCTCTGCCTCTTAGATCAATGATTCTTTGACATGAAAAGTGATCACCCAAGACAGCCTGAGCCAGCTAGCCAGCTGCCTTCTGCCTTGGTAAAAGCCTTAGACCTCAAGACATTATTCTGACTTTTTTCCACACAGCCCCTTGACTGCATCTCCAGTGCTGACAGAATGCTTGGGCTTTGCTGTGGGAAGCCATCTGCTGACAAGCCCCAGCAGCTTTCCAGGTCTTACCATTTTCCATTGTAGCAGAACCTCTTGAAATCTGATAAGGCTACACCATGCCACTGGTTGGCTATCTGTACACCAGTGTCCCCTTCTCACAGTTACACTAGGTGACAGCCTGCATGTGCCAGAGCAGTCCCACCTTTTTATACTTAGTTTACTTTCAAATGAGCGCCAGCTGTGTTGAAGCCAAAGTGCATAAAGTACAGTCTTTGTTTTCCAGACATCTGTGATCTGGTGATCTGGATATACCCACAGGCACGGACTCAGACCAGTGCTGCTCAGAGTGCCACAGAGGTTCAGAGGAGGTAGCTGTGCCACCAAAACATAGGCAATTGGAGCATGGCTACTGACTGGGCATTGAAATACATGGGATAGGAGATCGCATGGTAGGGGTGAGGTGACAAAGGTGGGTACACTTAAGTAGAAAGAAAAGTGAAGCCAAAGCAGAGGTGAGGGCTCAGCGCCTGTAGCTCAGTGGCTAGAGCGCCAGCCGCATGCACTGGAACTGGTGGGTTCGAGCCCAGCCTCAGCCTGCCAAACAACAATAACAACTACAACCAAAATATAGCCGGGCATTGTGGTGGACACCTATAGTCCCAACTACTTGGGAGGCTGAGGCAAGAGAATTGCCTAAGCCCAGGAATTTGAGGATGCTATGAGCTGTGATACCACAGCACTCTACCAAGGGTGACATAGTGAGACTCTGTCTCAAAAAATTTTAAAAAAAAAGCAAGCAGAAGTGAGGAAAGAGCTTTGTACCCTTACTGCTGAGGAGGGAAGTGGCCAATATAACCAGGCCTTCACTCATCTGTCAGCTGGGGTCACAGTGCTAGAATTCCCTTTCTACCATGATGGGGCCCACTATTGGGGTAATGGTGTTTGTCTCATTACAATACAGATTTTCAGGCTTGGTGCCTGTAGCTCAGCAGCTAGGATGCTGACCACATACACCAGGGCTAGTGGGTTCGAACCCGGTCCAGGCCTGCCAAACAACAATAACAACTACAACAAAAAACCCAGGCATTGTGGTAGGCACCTGTAGTCTCAGGTACTTGGGAGACTGAGGCAAGAGAATCACTTAAGCCCAAGTGTTTGAGGTTGCTGTGAGCTGTGATGCCACAGCACTCTACGGAGGGTAACATAGTGAGACTCTGCCTCAAAAAAACAAAACAAAACATATTTTCAAAAGATGCTAAACCTCATCTCATAAGGACAGGGATGTCACTTTTTCATACTGTCCTCCTCAGGTGACCTCTCCCAGGCCATTTGTATCTGAACTCATCAAATTAAGAGCTGTGGTCTGCTACTAAAGGAATATCAAACTTAAATCGAAATTTAAGATAGCAGCTAGACAGTTTTTTGGAGGGAGAGAACTTGCTGAAAGTGCTTGGCTTTGAAAATCTATATCTACAGGCAACAAACTTGGCTGGGCAAGGTGTTTTTGAGGAGCAGTCTCACTGACAGCTGTGTACTTAACCATGTTCCCTGGACAAACCTCAGCCCCCACTCCCTCCCCCTAGCAAGTAGTTATAACCAACAGAGTTCTCCAGGAGCTGTACCCCCTATGAAGTAAAAGGTACCCCATGGCTACAAAGCCATTCTGAGTGTTGGATGGTTGGAGCACACGGTTGCCAGGTCCTCCCCACAGTACAACCGTATACAGTGTGGTTCAGACTGGCCAGGCCTCTCCTGGCCCTGGGTTAGTCTAAAGGGGCCTAGAGGCCTTGTGGGGGAAGCCCTAGGGATAAAGCACCTGAACTGAATACCGTTCAGACCCCTGTAAGAGCCAGGTGCTGGGAGCTAGGGTTCCAGTCCCTGTCATGTCACTCACTCTACGGCCTGAGACAAATACATACCTGTATGTACCTCAATTTCTTCATGAAGTGTTGGGCCCTAGATTATTCACAAGGGCCTTCCTGGCCCTTTATATTCTCTTTCAGGTGAATGGTTTGGAGATGGGGAATAGAGGAGAGCTATGTACAGCATTCCCCCCGTATCTATGAAGAATACATTCTGAGATGCCCTGGGGATGCCTGAAGCCGTGGTAGTACTGAACCCTATATATACACTGTTTTTTCCTGTACATACATAAATATCTATGATAAGGCTTAATTTCTAAATTAGGCATAGCAAGAGGTTAACAAAAATAAAATAGAACAATTGTAACAATATACTGTTACTATCATGAATAAGGTCTCAAAGTATCCTGTATTGAAGGCCTTAGCAACCTCAGCATTTTTCCTTTCTTTACCAAGTTGCGAACTTTCCCCTTTTCACTTAAAAGAAGCACTTTATGGCTTCTTTTTAGCATATCTGAATTGCCACATCACTACTCTCGTGCTTTAGGATCATTATTAAGTGAAAAAAGCACTGACATCTTAATGGTCCGTCTGATAACTGAGATGGCTACTAAGTGATTCAGGGGCGTGGAGTGGAGACAGTGTGAATACACTGGACAAAAAGACAATTCACATCCTGGGGAGGATGGCAGGATGGCACACAATTTAAAACTTATGACTGTTTATGTCTGGAATTTTCCATTAAATATTTTTGAACCATAGGTAACCAAAAGCATGGCAGGTGAAACCACGGATGAAGGGGACTAATGTGCATAGACCTGGAGGCTGGAATAGAGTTTGGGAGGAAGCAACCTGCCTTTAAAGCTTTACTTTGTGTGGGAAAAAAGGCTGGGCGGGGTGGCTCACACCTGTAATCCTAGCACTCAGGGATGCAGAGGTGGGTGCACTGCTTGAGCTCACAAGTTGGAGACCACCCTGAAGAGTGAGACCCCCGTCTCTAAAAATAACCAAGCGTTGTGGTGAGCACCTATAGTCCCCGCTACTTAGGAGACTAAGGCAAGAGGATTGCTTGAGCCCAGGAGTTTGAGGTTGCTGTAAGCTATGATGACAGGCACTCTACTAAAGGTGACCAAGTGATACTATGTCTCAGGAAAAAAAAAAAAGAAAGAAAAAAAATCTCTTTCCTTAGGTGACCCTAGGCATAGGCCTTTTGTTTTTTCTGCAAAAAAGCACCAGCTACTTCTGAGTCCTCCCTGCCTGGGCCCCTCATAGAGAAGACACAGTTCTCTTCCCTGAGCACAGTTCTCCCCTTGGAGCACTTGAAGCAGGAAAAACAGCACTGAACATCCCTGCCTCACTCCGGCTGCTGCGCTGGGATTCTGGGCAAGGCCTAACCAGGAAGCCCAGAGAATGTTAGAATTTTGTGTTGTCAAAATGCTCGGCCACTTATGCCATTCATCCCTTGCTCCTCACCCCAAAAGGAACCTGCACATCCCTCTCCTGCTATGTCTCCTTCTACCCTGCTCTGATTGTCATCCCCTCCTTTCCGGGGAAACCCCTCCCCACCCTTAGCTGTTACCTCCCACAGTAACTGGTACCTGGTTCTCCCAGAACTCAGCTTCCCCGCAGTCCTCTCCCCACAAGCTGTTCACTTTCCCACATTCATCAGGGTTAGGGTGAGGGTCAGCAGCCTCCCTGCTTCCCAAGGCCATGTCCATAGTTTCCCCTCCACCCTCAGTCCATGCCCACCTTCCTCCTGGTAACTCCCCTTATACAATGCCACCTCACCACCTGATGTCCACCATCCTAGGTGGTCTTCAGACTCTCTGTCCCTTGACCTCCAAAGACCTTCCCCTCTGCTCCATTTCAGCCACACCCTCCTATGGGCAGACCCTCTTCTTGACCCCAGAAACTCAGACATTGTACTGCCTTGTCATGATCTCCTACTGTCTCTGCCACTGATCCAGTGACTGACGTTGTATAAGCACATCCTCCTCCCAGGGCCTCTCATCCACTCATTCCTTACTTTCTCCCAGTCTCCCAGCCCCCTCTTGCCTCACATCCCTGCCTACCCAGCATGAATTGCAGGCTACCTCACTTTGTCCACTTCTTTGATCAGCACCTCAAAGTCACCTTTGTCTTTTGAGTCCCAACTCTGGATGACTGCCCACAGCCTTTTTCTGAGCAGACTCCACAAGAGAGAAAAGCACCAAGCCTTGGAGGCCAGGGCCTCCAGATCAATGGCAATCCACTTTAAATGGTCCTCAACACTGCCAGCAACCTCTCTGTCCCCATCCCACCATGCCCATCTGGAGGAGCAGACCACCTCCGACATAACCCCAATCCTTCTAACTCATCCACACTTCCTGCTGTCTTCCTCCTACATGGACAACCTTTCCCCCTGTCCAGACACTTCAAACAGAAGCTAAACAAGCTCAAGTCTCTCACTCGAAAGACAAATACACCCTGTCTTAAATTCCTCTTCCTTTAACAACTGCCCCTAATCTCCTCCATTCATGACCAGATGTCTACACTCCCCACCTCCATTTCCCCACTCTATGCCCAGCTCTTACCTGGCTCCTGCCCCTACCACACTACACCTGTTCTCTACACAGGCACTGGTGAGCACCTGACACGCCTGACCCTCCTTCCCCAGGATATCGCTACCTCAGCTCCCTCTTCCCATTAGCCCTGAGGCTGGAGCTCTAGGATCTTGTCCGGACCTTCTGCACTCCATCAAACACTAATGCCTCACAAATCTACAAGTCCAGACAGGTTCACTCAAACAGCTTACTAGCTGCTGCCACTCTGATGCTGCAGACTACTCGGTATCAGCATAGTCAAAACCAAATTACTTTCTTGTGTACTCACTTCCTTTCTTCTCAGCAAATGACAACCCTATCTATTCTGCCTCAGGCCAGACCCGGCCCCACTACAGAGTTAAAGATTAAGTATCCACTCAGCGCCTGTAGCTCAAGCAGCTAGGGTGCCAAGCACATACACCAGAGCTGGCCAGTTCGAATCCAGCCTAGGCCTGCCAAACAACAATGACAACTACAACAAAAAAATAGCTGGGTGCTTTGGCGGGCTCCTGTAGTCCCAGCTACTTGGAAAGCTGAAGCAAGAGAATCGCTTAAGCCCAGGAGTTGGAGGTTGCTGTGAGCTGTGATGCCACGACACTCTACCGAGGGCGACAGCTTGAGGCTCTATCTAAAAAATAATAATAATAAAAGAAAGAAGAAAATAAGTATTTATTGAATGAGTAAATGAATCTTGATCTCCCCTCATTCTCCACGCCAATCATCAAGTCCTGTCAGTTTACCTCCTACTACATCGCTCCAGTCCGTACCCTCTATTTCTTAAATTGAGGCTGGCTACCTCAACCCGGCCGGGATCTCACGCATCACAGGCCTCGTAGGCCGGCCCTGCTCTGCGACTCCCCCTATGCGTCGGAAGCTCCACGGCCCAGCACTAGCAGGCGCTGGTGCTTTCTACACAAATGACGTGAGAATAGGGAGTCATAGGCGAATGCGATCACCGTCAGCAGCAGCCCCGGCTCAGTGTACGACGCAGCCGGCGCACATGCCCAGCTGGCTCGCGCCTTCCGGCATCCGGGATCCGCCAGCCGCGCCCGAGCCCGGGCTGACGTGGCTGAGCCCCCTGCCCGACGTGGCTGAGCCCGCATCTCATGGCAGCGCGACCGGCGGCCAATGGAAATAGTTTGTGCGGAGCCCTGTCCACGCGCTACACTCAGACGAGCCAATGGGCACACCTCACAGGGAGTCCCGCCCCCTGCCCACACGCCCTGCCTCTTTCCAGCCAATAGAAGAGGTCCACGTAACCTCACGGGGGCGGGGCGGTGGCAGAGGCGCGGGGCCCCAGGACTGCGAGCAGAACCGGGTTTCTTCCCACACCGGCGGGTCCAGGCCCAATCTACTAAGGATGGGGGCTCCGGGTGCCAGGCGATGCGTGGAGTTGCTGATGGGCGTCTACTTCCTCACCCATATTCCCATCACTGTGTTCTTGGACCTGCAGGCGGTGCTGCCACGCGAACTCTATCCGGACGAGGTGAGGGGCGCCCGTTCTGTCCCAGCGGGCAGTCGCGCCCTGGGGTCCCGCAGGCTCTCCCCCTCCCCCACCTCTCCCATCCGGGGTTCTAGTTCTGCCTCCTCCCTCTCGGTTCTTGGGCGTCTCCCTCAGGCTTTTCCTTTATCTAGACCTTCTCCCAAGTTGCAGGGCAAACGCTTTGTTCCCTTTAAAGTTATTTCTTTCTTGGGTATTTTTAAGACTCCCACAATTCCACCTCTGATGAATTGTCAGTGTTGAGGGGAAGTAGCCAGTGTCTGTAATCACGTGTTGGATTTGTTTTCAAGTTGTGTTTTTTGGGCGGGCTATAAAATACCAGAAAGTCCGAGTAGAATTAGACCTATGTAAAGGTTTAGCACTTTGGTTGGCATTCGCAGATCAGGATTCAGCAACTTCAAAAGCTGAGAAGTAAATTTAACGAGTTTTCAAATCAGCACATTTAATATTAGGTTCAAGTGAGAAGGATCCCCTGAGGCGAAGGAAAGATGAAAAGCATCGATTCCTCGTTGTTAGAGAGCATGTTCTGCCCTAAACTTTGCTTAAATGCAAAAAAAGTTTACTTTGCATTCCTACTTTTTTCCTTCTTCCATGCAATTTCTGTTCTCAGTTCTGTTTCTCCAACTTTCTGTAGAACTGTGGGCAAGACTGATTTATCAACTTAAAAATTTGATTTTGCCTCTATTTCTCCTTAAATGCTTTTCCTCTGCAGGGCAAGGATTCTAACCTGAGGGTCATGAAGTCTCTTGGGTGTATGCAAAAATAGATTGTGGCTTGGTTTCCTGGAAGGAGAGTCTCTGGCTTTTCCAAGGTCTCATCCTCCCAAAAAGTTTAGGAACCACTGCTCAGGAATGTTCCCCTACTCTTAAGTCTCCTTTTTATTTGCCTAGAACCAGGAATAAGTGGGAAGACCTCTGAACTTTCCCTTGGTGAAATTGTACGTGCTGTGTGGCAAGAACGTTGGATTCCAATCTGGGAACTTGGTTCTTCCAAGAACTGGTTGGTGTCTTGGGCAGTTCTGGGCTCTATGCTCCTAGAGCCTCAACTGTCAAGTAAGAGACTTGGGTCAAATTATAAATTCACATATAGAAAGAGTATATCAGTTTGCCATTGGTGCTGTAATAAATGACCACAAATGTAGTGACTTAACACAGACTTGTTCTTTTACAGTTCTGGAGATTGGAAGTTTGAAATGAATCTTATGGGGCTAAAATCAAGGGGTCATCAGGCCTGGTTCCTTTCAGGCTGGCTTCTAGGGGAGAATCTGCTTCTTGCCTCTTCAAGTTTCTGGTGACTATCAATGTTCCTTGGCTTGTAGCCTCTTCACTTCAGTCATCACATTACCACCTTCTCTTCTGTGGTCAGACGTCCTTCTGCCTCACTTTTATAAGGACACTTGTAATACATTTGGGGCTCACCAGATAACCCAAGAAAAGCTCCCCGTCTTAACATCTTAACTTATTCACATCTGCAAAGTCCCTTTTGCCAAATAAAGGAGGAGTCACAGGTTCCAGGAATTAGAACATGGATATCTTTGGAGGCAGTTATTCAGCCAACTCCAGGGCCAGATGGTGCACGTTCTTTCTTTTTTTTTTTTTTTTTTTTTTTTTTGACAGAGCCTCAAGCTGTCTCCCTGGGTAGAGTGCTGTGGCATCACAACTCACAGCAACCTCCAACTCCTAGGTTCAAGCAAGTCTGCTGCCTCTGCCTCCCAAGTAGCTGGGACCACAGGCGCCCGCCACAATGCCTGGCTTTTTTTTTTGGTTGCAGCCATCGTTGTTTGGCGGGCCCCGGGCTGGATTCAAACCCCGCACCTTAGGTGTATATGGCTGGCACCTTAGCCACTTGAGCCACAGGCGCCGAGCCTGCATGTTCTTTCTAAAGAGGTAATTGCAGCTCTGCTGGCCATTGGTTGCCCTGAAAAAAAAGGAGAACCTAGTACAGTATTACCATATTGTGGTTTTTTAAACCTATGTAACAAAAAAACTCAGGCTCCCTGTTTATGATCTCTGGTGTTATGGGTACCCTTAATACTTGGTAATTAGCATGTAACTCCATACAGACCTTCCAGAAGTTGAGGTAGAGTCTCACTCTGTCACCCTGGGTAGAGTGCTGTCATGGCTCACAGCAACCTTGGTCTCTTGGGCTCAAATTATCCTCTTGCCTCAGCCTTCCAAGTAGCTGGGACTATAGGCACCCACCATAACACCCAGCTAGTTTTTCTATTTTTAACAGAGATGGGATCTTGCTCTTGGTCAGGCTGATCTCAAACCCCTGAGCTTAAGCAATCTACCCTCCTTGGCCTCCCAGAGTGCTAGGATTACAGGCATGAGCCAGGTCAGCCTTTGGTTTCTTTATTTTTTCTGAATGTGCCACTCTCCCCAAAGTCCCTGTCCACCACTTGCACAATGAAAAGGTGCCAAGTATCATAAAGACCCCATTTAGCCTTATGGCAGACTATACTCCCAGCTATTTGGGAGGCTGAGGCAAGAGGATAGCTTTAAACTCAAATCGAAGAGTTTGAGGGTGGTGTAAGCTACAGTGATGCCCTGGTACTCTACCCAGGGCAGCACAGCGAGACTCTGTCTCAATTTAAAAAAAAAGTTAAACTGACATTTCCCCCTGCAAGTCTGAGTAGGGAAGGATACAATGACTATTAAAAAAAAAGTTGAACTGGCATTTTCCCCTCCAAGTCTGAGTAAGGAAGGATACAATGACTATTAATACAGAGTCCTTCCAATTGCCCCAATTCATCATGCTATGGCGCCTGCAATTTTATCCACTTTCAGTGCAAATGTCAACAAAGTGGTAGAAGAAAAGCAAATAATATCTTAGTATTACTATGAAAACAGCTTTGAACGTGCAGACCTCTTAGAAAGGGGATTTCCAGAGGTCCATGAAATATACTTTGAGAACTGCTTTACTGAGCTGATTCCTATAGGACCAACATGCCAATTAAAATTAAACATTAGCTATCTCAGAAAGAGTTAAATACATTTCAGTTACTCCACATATGATCCAAGTAAGACAGTGTTGGGAAAAGCAACAGGGAATATTCTACCACATTCAATTAGATTGGTAATCTCAAAACAAACATTAAAAAATATAAAATCTAGAAGAATTTTTTCCTACAGATTTGATTATGAAATATTTGGCAAAGGGGATCTAACTCAAACCAGCTGTTGGTCTCTTGCTGAGCAGCAGTTGGTTAGGAGACACTGCCAAAAGGCTCCCCTTTTGTGGAGAGGTCACATGAGCTCATACAAAGCTGTTTTCCCAACTTTGCCCCCTAAGTCCCTAAGCACAACACTACTCAATACTCCACACTCTAAAGTGGCCACACTTTCTTTGAGATCTTTGTCTCTTGCAATCAAAGAAAGCTCACAGTAGAAAACTACAAAACCCCCACCCATGAAACCAAGGTGTCTTCCACCTGTGTCATGTGTCTAGCTTTAATCTCCAGAAGCACATAAAACAAAAGTCCTCTGCATTTGTCACTTTCATGTTTTACTTAATTTCTTATCAGCCTGAAATATCAGCTACTAAGAAAATACAAAGCTTTGGTTTCCAAGAATCTGTAAATGTGTAATCCAATAGAAATGGTAACTCAGCTCGGCGCCTGTGGCTCAAGTGGCTAAGGCACCAGCCACATACATCTAAGGTGGCGGGTTCGAATCCAGCCTGGACCCGCCAAACAACGACGGCTGCAACCAAAAAATAGCCGGGCGTTGTGGCGGGCGCCTGTGGTCCCAGCTACTTGGGAGGCGGAGGCAGGAGACTCGCTTGAGCCCAGGAGTTGGAGGTTGCTGTGAGCTGT
>CAUYTI010054245.1:0-18985 GCA_963575145.1 Galago senegalensis
ATATAAATAATGACTGTTCAGTAGAGAAATCCATGTACCCTCTCCAGTGAGCCTGTTTTACTATGATGTTAAAATTGGGTCTTACACATTTTCATATTCAACTTTTTGTTAAATAAACTTTTCTGATAATCAAAAAAAAAATACAATAAGTACATCACTTGTTCTAAGAAAATGTTGAATCATAGCAAAATGGTTACCAGACAGGAAAGCTATTTAAAAACATGGCTAACAGGCGTTGGGCTGGGTGCCTGTAGTCCCAGCTACTTGGGAGGCTGAGGCAAGACAATTGCTTAAGCCCAAGAGTTTGAGTTTGAGATTGCTGTGAGCTGTGACGCCATAGCACTCTACAGAGGGTGACACAGTGAGACTCTGTCTCCAAAAATAAATAAATAAGTAGGCTCGGTGCCTGTGGCTCAAGCAGCTAAGGCGCCAGCCACATACACCTAAGGTGGCGGGTTCGAATGTAGCCTGGGCCCGCCAAACAACAATGACAGCTGCAACCAAAAATAGCCAGGTATTGTGGCAGGCGCCTGTGGTCCCAGCTACTTGGGAGGCTGAGGCAGGAGACTTGCCTGTGCCTAGGAGTTGGAGATTGCTGTGAGCTGTGATGTCACAGCACTCTACCTAGGGGGATAGCTTGAGGCTCTGTCTCAAAAAAAAAAGGGTGGCACTTGTGGCTCAAAGGAGTAGGATGCCAGCCCCATATGCTGGAGGTGTCAGGTTCAAACCCAGCCCTGGCCAAAAAACAAAACAAAACAAAAAAATTAAATAAAAACATGGCTAAACAGGTGAGGTGTAGTGACTCACACCTGTAATCCTAGCACTCTGGGAGGCTAAGGTAGGTGGATTATTTGAGCTCTTGAGTTCAAGATCAGCCTGAGGAAGAGTGGAACCCTGTCTCTACTAAAAATGAAAGCCCGAGGCAAGAGGATCCCTTGAGCTCAAGAGTTTGAGGTTGCTGTGAGCTATGATGCTGCAGCATTCTACCAAGGGCAACAAAGTGAGACTCTGTCTCAAAATAAATAAGTAAAAATAGGAACAACAAAAAAAAGAGCTGGGTGTTGTGGTGGGAGCCTGTAGTCCTAGCTACTCCTGAGGCTGAGGCAAGAGGATTGCCCCAGTTCAGGAGTTTTAGGTTGCTGTGAGCTATGATGATGCTATAGCACTCTAGCCTGGACAACAGAACGAGACTGTTTTAAGAAACAACAACAGAAAAACATGGTTAAATGAAAATCAGATTTTTTTGTTTGTTTATTTAGGATACAGGGTCTCCTGAGCAAACTAATACTCTTTTGGAAAGTTACAAAAAGAGAGAAAGAATCTCACTAAGTTGCCCAGGCTGGCCTCAAACTGTTGAGCTTTAGTAGTTCTCCTATCTCAGCCTTCTGAGTGGGTGGGACTAGAGGCATGTGCCACCATGCCTAGCTAAAAATCAGGTATTTATCCTGACGTTTTCCTTGACTTCTCTGTCCTTTCTTTCTGGGAAACGACTCTTCTTTTGAGCTTAATATTTCTTTTTATTTTTTATTTGTATTTATCTTTGAGACAGAGTCTCACTTTGTCATTTTCCATGGCATCATAGCTCATAGCAACCACCAATTCTTGGGGCTCAAGTGATTATTTTGCCTCAGCCTTCCAAGTAGCTGGGACTACAGTGCCTGCCACAATGCTGGGCAACTTTTGGAGATGGGATCTTGCTCTTGCTAAGGCTGATCTTGAACCTGTGAGGTCAGGGCAATCTGCCTCAACCTCCCAGAGTGCTAGGATTACAGGCATGACCCACCATGCCTTGCCTAGTATTTTTTTTAAAGCCTCAGCTTCTAGGTAAATTCAGCCCAGGGTTTAGCCCAAGATAAACTGAGTTCTGTTTACCCCTTCACCCTGTTCTGGCTACAGAGAGTCTTGGTGTCTGACCATATGGTGGCAGGAAATGAAGAGACTTGGGCATGTCCCAAGGGCAAGGTTTTCTTTGAATAATAAGCCTTGGCTCTGCACCTATAGCTCAACCGGCTAAGGCGCCAGCCATGTACACCTAAGGTGGCGGGTTCAAATCCCCAGCCCGGACCTGCCAAACAACAATGACGGCTGCAACCAAAAAATAGTCAGGCGTTGTGGCGGGTGCCTGTGGTCCCAGCTACTTGGGAGGCGGAGGCAAGAGACTCGCTTAAGCCCAGGAGTTGGAGGTTGCTGTGAGCTGTAATGCCACGACACTCTACCCAGGGGGACAGCTTGAGGCTCTGTCTCAAAAAAAAAAATGAATAATAAGCCTTGATCCCAGCAGGATTCTCCAGGCTTGGCCTTTGGGGAAAAAAATAAAATGGGGTTGTATGTGGTAGTTTGTAATCCTTGAGGTAGGTGGATTGTGGTAGCTTGTAATCCTGGGTACTCAGGAGTTCGAGACTAGCCCGAGCAAAAGTGAGACCCCCATCTCTACTAAAAATAGAAAAGCTAGCTGGGCATGATGTCAGGCCCCTGAGTTCCAGCTACTTGGGAGTCTGAGGCAAGAGGATTCCTTGAACCCAGGAATATGAGGTTGCTTTGAACTATGATGATGCCATGGCACTCTACCCAGGGCAGTAGAGTGATGCTTGGTCTCAAAAAAACCCAAAGTGGGCTAAATCTGAAACAGGTGGAAGCAAGGCCAGTCACCAAGTTCAGCAGTGGGGAGTGAGGGACATGTCTGGGCTACCCCCTTTCCTGGGATTTTATGGGGTTCCCCTTAATGAGTTAAAGGGTTCTCCATTCCCCCTACATTTGGAGCAGGTAAAGGACCTGGGGTAGGGAGGACCCTAGCCTCTCCTAGAACCTTCGTGTCCAGAAAAGGGGCTGATACCTGCTTTTGGGCCCTGCACCTCTCCCCAGGAGTATGTCTATGCCAGTGTGTCAGGAGATACCCCTGGCCTACAGCCTATCCCAGTGGCTGGCTGTGTACCCTGTGTGCAAATAACTGTCCCTTTGCTTCAGTGCCAGTGTTCTTTTCCCTCAGAACTCAGCCTCCTCCCAGTCTCCCTGTGGGCCCCAGCCACAAGCTCTCCAACAATTACTACTGCACTCGAGACGGCCGCCGGGAAGCTGTGCCCCCTTCTGTCATAATGTCTTCACAGAAAGTGTTGGGTTCAGGCATGCCAAGAGAGAGGTGAGGATCTCCAGCATTGCTTACTTAGAGTTCCCACATACCTTCTCCTGCATCAGACCCTTTCTCCCCCACTGTGGACAGGGCAAGAATCAACTGCATCAGGAACTATGCCACCAGGAGGCTTTTAGTCCAAGAGCTTGTTTATCTCCACCAAGGCTGATTAGCCCCTCAGCTAGGGGTGGGTGTCCTACAAAGCAGATCAGTTTCCAAGGTCTCTTTACAGGCCCTGGGAGAAGCCTGGACTTAACTGTTTTTGTGATTGTGTATTATTTCTTATTTAAGAGACAGGGTCTTGTTCTGTCTCTGTCAAGCTAGAGTGCAGTGGTGTTATCATAGCTCACTGCACTCTCCAATTCCTGGTCTCAAGCCATCTTCCTGCCTTAGCCTCCTGAGTAGGTAGGACTGTAGATATGTGCCACTATGCTCAGAGTTAACCTCCATAATTAATATTTGTAAGCTCTCTGTCAATGCCATGCCTGCCTCCTAGTAAGTCCATGAGGTAGAGATGACCTCTGTTGCAGAAGAGGAAATCAAGGTCAGAGAGGCCAAGTGACTGGCTTGGGTCACACAGCCTGTGGGTAACAGAAACAAGATTTCAAACCAATTGGTGGATCCCCATTGGTGCCCAAGCTCTATAGCCGACTTGCCTTGTGGCCTTGGGTCAGTTCTGTAGTCTTGAGCCTCAGTTTCTTTGTTAAATGGGGACAATAGGCTTGTAGGTGCTAAGATCTATGAGATTGGAGGTCAGACAGGCCTGCTGTGTAGTTAGAACTTCATAAACAAGCTGGGTGTGGTGGAGTGATCCAGTGACTTGGGAGGCCAAGGCAGGAAGATCACTTGAGACTAGAAAGAAGTTTGAGACTAGCCAGAGCAAGAGCCAGACCCTATCTGCAAAAATACAATCAGAGGCTGAGGCAGGAGGAACACTTGAGCCCAGGAATTTGAGGATGATGATGCCACTGCACTTTGTATTTTTATTTTATTTTTTATTTTTTTTGAGACAGAGCCTCAAGCTGTCCCCCTGGGTAGAGTGCTGTGGCATCACAGCTCACAGCAACCTCTAACTCCTGGGCTCAAGCGAGTCTCCTGCCTCAGCCTCCCAATTAGCTGGGACCATAGGTGCCCACCACAATGTCTGGCTATTTTTTGGTTGCAGCCATCATTGTTGTTCGGCGGGATGGGCTGGATTGGAACCCGCCACCCTAGGTGTATGTGGCTGGCGCCTTAGCCACCTGAGCCACAGGTGCCGAGCCTGCCACTGCGCTTTAATCTGGGCAGCAGAGTGAGAGCCTATCGCAACCAAAAAATACCAAAAGAAAAGCCAGGCAAGGTGGCTCACACCTGTAATCCTAGCACTCTGGGAGGCCAAGGCAGGTGGATTGCTTGAGCTCAGGGGTTTGAGACCAGCCTGAGCAAGAACAAGACCCCGTCTCTACTAAAAATAGAACAACTAGCTGGGCGCTGTGGTAGGCCTACTCAGGAGGCTGAGGCAACAGAATCGCTTGAGCCCAAAGAGTTTGAGGAACCCCAGGGCAATTGAGTGAGATTTTGTCTCAAAAAACAAAAACAAAAACAAACAACTCAGTGAATGGTCAGTGAAGATTCCATTTCTCAGGAATCTGGCACCAGAGTGTGGCAAGCTAACCTACACCCATGCGCTCCCTCATTGTGCTCCTGGATATATCTGCATTTCCCAGGACAGCTGCCTTCTGCCTCTTCTACTGGCCTGGAGCTCCCAGAAGGGTGGGAGGCCCTGGACCTCCTGCTTTCCGGGCCTCCTCTGTAATCCAGCCCTCTTGCTCCTTTTCCTGTCTTGCTCACAGTGTGGAGTGTGTACATTTCTTCAGCTCTGGGCTCTAGGGTTCAGGTGCTTGGGAAGAGAGGGCTTGGTCCTGGACTTGGTGGCACAGTGTCTTCTTGGAACACCCCTTCCACCCAGCCATCTCTGGGCCAGAGGTGTGGATTTCCGTTACAAGATGACTCTCAGCTCCACCTTCCTGAGGGCGGAGCCTCATCTTATTAGGATTGTACCTAGGAACTGCCTTGAAGTTCATAGTTCCTGTGTGCCTGAGGAAGAAAGAGCAGTGGACAAGATCACCTGATTCCCTGGCCCTTTTGTCATATCCTGTCCTGGGGCCACAGAAAATGGGGGGAAAGGGGCTTGTTTACCTTAGGGACCAAAAGTAGGAAGGTAGAAACCCAGGTCTTCACTGCGGGTTCAGGGTCCAGGAGCCAAAGCAGGCTGCCTAGAGGTTTACACGGGGCTTGGGCAGAAAGGGGGACTGCCAGCTCCCAGCAAGAGTTGACTGACGTTCTCAGGGACTCCACTGGAAGAATCTGGGCACTCTGGAACACTTTGCACTCTGCCCATCAGGTCCAGAAAGTCCCAGCAGATGTGTTTGTCCTGGGGGCAGGTGTGGTCTCCTTCAGACCTTTTCATACTGTTCTCTGGAAACGTGTTTGTAACTGAAGTCTGTTTTCTTCCTCCAGCTTAGCTGTCATGGCCACTGAGAAGAAGGCGGTAACACCAGCTCCTCCCATAAAGAAGTGGGAGCTGTCCAAGGACCAGCCTTACCTGTGACGCTGTGCCCTAGGGCCACTTGACTGCTTTGCCTCCTTGGATTTGGTCCAGGGAAAATGTGGCCTAATTTATTACAAATATATCGAGCTTCATTATCATTTCTGCTTTTACTTTTTAAGTGACACTCAGCTTACTTGAATTTTGGGGTGAAGCTGGTGCTGAATCTCCCAACTCATTGCTCCAAGGGCTGGAGAGACACTGCCCCTGGGTGCAGAGTCAGGCTATGTGGTACACAGTTTAGGAGAGAGCACTGTTCTCCCTTGAGGGTTTGGCTCTGCTCTGAAAGTGGTGGGAATGGTGGGACCCCACAGGTTAGGTTCCAGGACCTTTAGGGGCTAGGGCAAGATGGGCAGCAAAAGCAGGTGGGAAGAGAATATGGATAGCAGTCCAACCACAGGCTGCTCACTTCACCACTTGAGACCCCCCCCTACTGAGACCTCTGCTTGATCTTGGGCCACCCTGAAGCTCAGTGGGGAATGGAGGCAGTTGGTCTCTGGGGAGGAAAGATCAGGAGAGAGGAATCTGCAAGAGGAGGGGACTGAGTCTCTGTAGGAGTCACACAGTGACCCTAAGCAGGGGAGTATCACACTGTCCCTTGGCACAACCCTGTAACCTTTTGGCAGGTGAAAAAGATTGCCTATATGCCAAAATGGTGCTGAGGCTCCCCTGCCTACTGGAAGCTTAGAGCCAGGTAGGGAAAGGTCACACTTGGAGGCACCAGGTGTAAGTGCTCCAGTGTAGGTCTAAGGGTAGAAGCTGAGGCTTCTTGGAGGAGGTGGGGTCTGCTGGGGACAAAAGGATGAATTAGATTCAGAAAGATCAGGAAGGAAAGTCTGGTCGAGGTGTGCAAAGGCCACGGGGGGTGGGGGGGGTGAATCCACAGCAATACCTGCCACTGAAGGTCTCTGAACGTTTTAACTCTGAAATTTGGCAAAGGAGTAAGAGGGCTGACATCTGAGCTGTTCCTGTGGCCCAGGTGCTGTTCTGCACGTGTCATATCCATGATCTTGGCTCATTCCAGCTGATTTAGAGCTGGCTCTAGACCCAGGCAGCTGATAAATCTGTGGTGAGCTACTGTACACACATACATGGCTGCTTCAGCTTCTATCCCCAGGCCCCAGGGGTCTCAATTGCCAAGTTTTGCAGGAAAAGGCAGGATGCTACCCTTCCATCATCACCAGGGAGTCCTATGAGTTACTCTTTCCAACTGCCTCTGAACCCTTGCCTCTTACTACATTTTCTCTGGGAACTGGGGAGATCATGATGAAGAAAATGCAATCCAAAAAGAGCTATAACCTGTAACATTCCAAAATAGTGAAGCATGTCATCAACCTGCAAATAAAACCCATTCTTTGAAAATCTGAGCACTTGAGTGCAGCCTCACAGGAAACTTGGTGGGAGTGGGGACTTGGCAAACACAGACCTTTCTTAGTGCTGAGGGACAGTGACTTATCTGGGGTCCTGCTGGCAGTTGGACTTGATGCTTCTGGTGGCAGAATTGTAAATGAGTTATTTATTTTCAAGAAGAAAACAGTGCTACTAGATTAGATAGATTTTTTTGTGTGTGTGTTACTTGTTTTCGTAGAGATAGGGTCTCTTGCTAGTCTGAACTTCTGCGCTCAAGCAATCCTCCCATTTCAGTATTCTAGAGTACTCGGATGACAGGTGTGAGCCACCATGCTCAGCCTGTTTTTTTTTTTTTTTTTCAGAGACTACGTCTCGCTTTGTTGCCTTTGGTAGAGTGCTGTGGTATCATGGCTCACAGCACATGGCTCACAGCAACTTCCAGCTCCTGGGTTTAGGCAATTCTCTTGCCTCAGGCTCCTGAGAAGCTGTGAGACTACAGGTACCCGCCACAACACTGGCTATTTTTTTGTTGCAGTTTGACCTGGCATAAAAGAAGCTTTTAGTTGGGTGCATTAGCTCTAGCCCTAGTCCCAAATACTCAGGAGGCAGGCGGAGGATCACCGGTTTGAACCTGACACCCTCGTTATATGGGGCCAGTGCCCTACTCACTGAGCCACAGGCACTGCCCTGTTTTTTTGTTTGTTTGTTTCTTTTTTAAAGATAGGGTCTTGGCTTGGCACCCATATCTCAGTGGTTAGGGCATTGGCCACATACACGGAGGCTGGTGGGTTTGAACCTGGCCCAGGCCTGCTAAACAACAATGACAACTACAACAAAAAAATAGCTGGGATTGTGGTGGGTGCCTGTAGTCCCAGCCACTTGGGAGGTTGAGGCAAGAGAATCGCTTTAGCCCAAGAGTTTGAGGTTGCTGTGAGCTGTGACAGCACAGCACTCTACTGAGGACAACATAGTGAGACTCTGGTCTCAAAAAAAAAAAAAATGGAGGGGCGGGTGTCTTACATATTGCCCAGGCTGGTCTTGAACTCCTAGCCTCCTGAGTATTTGGGACTAGGGCTAGAGCTAATGCACCCAAGTAAAAGGTTCTTTTATGCCAGGCGCAGTGACTCACGCCTGTAATCTAGAACTCCAGGAGGCCGAGGTGGGTGGGTTGCTCTGAGTTCACAGGTTTGAGACCCCACCCCCACACCCTACAACTAACCAGGCATTGTGGCGGGAGCTGTAGTCCCAGCTACTTGGGACGCTGAGACAAGAGAATGGCTTGAGCCCAAGAGCTGGAGGTTGCTATGACGTGAGGGTGACAAAAAGAGACTCTGTCTAAAAAAAAAAAAAAAAAAAAAAAATAGCTTCTTTCATGCACCTATGGTGTGCTAGAGGGAAGAGAAAGCCCCAAAGTTGTCTTCACATGTATCTTTTTCTTGAAGGAGAAAATCAGAATACCCACTTCTCCGGATTCTGTGAGGTTTAAATTAGGCAGTGGGTGATCATATGCAGGTGAGAAGGACAGACACCAAATGGAAGCCGGAAACTGGACGTTTCTTTCATCCATTTACTCACTAAATATTAAGAGTCTATGCTATAGTCAGAAACTCTGTGAGACAGGCACCGTGGATATACCAATGAGCAACAGTGCATGATTGTCCTCCTGCAGCTGGCATTCTAGTAGAGAGTCAGACAATAAACCAAAAATAAGTAAATATATAATCCGTTGGGAGCATAAAGCTGCGGGACAAGGGAGGATAAGGAGTGTTGAAGCGGAGTGGCTACTGTATTAAACAGGGTTATCATGCAGAAATATTTGAGGCAGTATGGGTGGTGAACGTGAAATAGTGAAAGTGGACACCAAAAAGTTCGTTTACAACCCTAGAAGTTTATAATTTTAAGCGGGCTCCATGCCTTTCGACCAATCTTGAAACTGGGTAAGTAGGGAAGGTCCTCAAATTCCGTTGATTTTCGTATTCTGGTATTTATGGTAATACGTAGCCGCGGGCTGGGTAGGATCTAGAGGCGTGGTCTCCCGTCCCCAACCTGCGCGTGCGCGTGCGTAGGAATAAGAGCACAGGCGGATCTGCGCGGGGCCGCACGACTAGCGGCTTGATGGCGTGGGGCGGAGCGCTACGGACAGCGGCACTGGGCCTGGCGCTGCGGCTGCTGCTCGGCCTCGGAATAGGCCTGGAGGCCGCCCCAACCCGACTCCCGACCCGGTCCTCAGCCCAGGCCCCAGGTGAGTGAGCCCCGCGGCGCGCGCCTCCTCCCTTCCCACGGCTATGCCCCGCCCCCGCGCGCCGGCAGCGCCTCGCTATTGGTTGCACGGCACGTCCGTCTCAGACACTCCCCCAGCACGTGGATTTGGACTCGGGAGTTCGCGCGCGGGAACTCCAGTGCGGGGCCACCTGTCTTTACCCTGCCCCGCCCCGCCTTGCGCACACCTCCCACACCTGCTCTGCTTTGTCCTACCCCCACTGTCACCTCTAAGCCGCTCGTTAGGTCGGCGTGGTGGGGAAGGCTCTTAGCAGCAGGCTCAGGTTGTCTGACCTCTAACCGCGCATGGCCAGTCACCTGGTGCTTCCGGCGGCTGTGCCTTCAAACCTTCACGCCCAGGCCTTGTGCTTGGTTATTTCCCTGAGCGCCCTCTCAATCTCTCCTCCTTTGTCCTCCAGTCTTAGAGAAGGAAGGTCTCTCCCTCCCTGGCACTCTAGAGTCTAGACCCTCGCAGAGCCTGGGGTCACAAGTTAAATATGCCCTAGTAGGCGTGTTCGCCCTAGCTAAGTGTAGCGTTGGTGGTGGCCAGAGGACAGAGGCGCCCTCTTTTAGGTCCCCGAAGGCAGCTGAGAGGGTTGGAACCCTGTGCGCACAGATACTCCTGACATTCAACTTTGAGATCAGGTTCACACACTTTCCCCAGCTCCTCTGTGCATTCCTCTTATTAGGTACCTCAATTCACCCCAAAGCCCCTGACTTTTCAGGCGAAATGTTCCTGACTCTTTAAAGGAGGCAGAATTCACATTAACCAAGCATAAAACACTTTATACACAAGTGGTCCCCTTTCCACATGATGCCAAGGATATACCTTTTATGGATGAGGAAACTGAGGCTGGGAAGAAAAGTCCCGGGTCACTCCGGCTCCTATGTGAGCCACTGCCCCAGAAGCCAGGGTCAGCCTCGCTGTGCTGCCTACTTTAGAGAGGGACATGCCCTTACTAACAGGCCAGGGAGGGGAAGACAGAAGTGTCAGCACTGTGGGTGGCCAGGCCTAGAGAGGAAGCCACACCTGGAGACTGCCAGACCCCTGTGGGCAGGGAAGGAAGCTGGCTACAGCTCTTCCGCTCTTCCAGGCTTTGGAGAGCTTAGGGACAGTATGTGGTTTGCAGGTACAGCTGGGCCTGAAGGCCTGGGAAGGGGCTGGATATAGGGAGTGTGGGGTGGGGGGGGCGGTGGTGATTGGTGGCCCAGGCAAGGCCAAGCCAAGGCAGTGTTGGGTATTTGCCACCCACCTTGCTGCACTCAGAAGGAAATCTTAAAGCCACTCCCTTCCTCTCACTCAGGCTCCCTCCTCTTGCTGGCCAGGTTTTGGGCTCCTTTGTGGATCCATATTGATGGACAGCCTGAGCTGTACTGCTCAGAATCCAGGAGGGCTCAATCTTATCTGGACTCAACTTTGACCCTTGTATGACCTGTGTCCACTCCACTTACTGTCAGACACTACCCTGAGGCTCTTAGGGTAGTGTCACAGCCCTGACCTCCAATGAATGTCCGATTTGTGCGGGCCCTCCTGGCTTAGGGATCATTGTTAGATGTGGAAGGCAGAGCTTCCCAGGTCTCTGAGAAGGACCTATGAAGACTCCTCCCAGGAAGTAAGCTGAAAGCCAAGGGCTGATCTGGAAAACAGGAGGTAAGAGGAAGGGAAGGGCAGGTATCTTCTGATGTTCTAATGGAGGTACGAGCCTGGGGATAAGGGTTCTTGGGAGGAGGTGGTGACACATTCAGCATGGGGAATATGGTCAGATCTAGGAAGAATTTGAGCGGTGAGGTGACAGAGCTTGGTGATTGAGTAAGTTCTTTCTCCAGGGCCTCAGTTTCCCCTATGCTAAGCAGGTGAGATAGAAAAGGTTCTGCTGCCTTTGACAATGAACCTGACTCAGGGCTCCTCCCCCAGTAACAGGCTTAAACATAGTCATGGAGCTTGGAGGTCCCTGACGTAGAGCATTTGGCTATTTGGAACCTGGTAAAATCTCTGGGATCAGTGAGACCTGGGTTCAAATGCTGACACTGCCACTTGTTTTCCTTTTAGCATTACTTTCTATAAACTGGGATCACAGTAATACCTGCCCAGTAGGGCTCATTGGTGAGGCTATTAACTGCTGGGCTCCAAACCTCACACCTAGGTGCTCAACAACAGATGGCTCCTGGGCCCTGGAACGTGACCTGTCTTCTGGTGGTTGCAGCCTGTGACTACTGTGCTCTTGGAGGGAGGTGTAGACTCAAGCCTCCTAGACTTCATTTGCACACATATCGCATGCTACCTCTACCTTCCTCCCTACCCCCACAGGCTCCTGCCCTCCTGCCTTTTTCCAATGCCGTACCAGTGGTTTCTGTGTGCCACTTACCTGGCGCTGTGACAGCGACTGGGACTGTTACGACCACAGCGACGAGGAGGAGTGCAGTGAGTGGCCATGCTTTGGGGTGGGGCTTGCAGGGGCAAGGCCTGGGGTAGGAGGGCTTTGGAGGCAAGGACCAAGCTAGTGAGGGTGGGGCTTGTGGGAAAGGTGGGGCTTTGGGAATGGGCGGGGTTGGCTTGCAAGGCAGGATGAGGGGGTATGTGGGTCATGCATGTAAGAAGTGGGGTCCAAGGTGGGGCTTGTAGGGAGATAGGGCTAGTGGGGTCTTGGGGTAGGAGCTTGCAGGGCCGCCAGTCCATAGAAGGTAGAGCTAATAGGAGCAGGGGGTGGAGCCTTAGGCAGGGCAGGTTTTTACAAGCTAGCTGTTCTTTTTTTTTTTTTTTGCAGTTTTTGGCTGGGGGCTGGGTTTGAACCTGCCACCTCTGGCATATGGGGCCGGCGCCTTACTCCTTTGAGCCACAGGTGCCGTCCCAAGCTAGCTGTTCTTAGAGGGTGGGGCTTGCGGGGTACTGGGTCTCTGGGAGTATGTAAGCCACCTTGGTTGGGCATTTGGGACTAGACTGACTCTGTGCCCTAGGGATTGAGCCTTGTGCCCAGAATGGGCAATGCCTGCCACCCCATGGCAATTATTGCTCCTGTGATGGCACCAGAGACTGTCATGGTGGCACTGATGAAAAGCTCCATAACTGCAGCCACCCAGCCTGCCCAGCAGGAGAGCAACGTTGCTTACAGGGTGATACCTGCATCCCCCACACATGGCGCTGTGATGGCCACCCAGACTGTCCTGACTCCAGTGATGAGCTTGGCTGTGGTGAGTACCTATAGGGAAAGGAGAGGACCTGTGGGTAGACCAGGACATCTGCCACCTCCATCACATGCTGAGGATGTGGACACATGCAATATATCATTCAGGGCAGCAGTTCTCACCAACTTTACCCAACCTGGGATGGAGAGTAAGCCCCAAGGGTTCCTGGCATCCCTGGCACCCTTCTGCGTCCCCCCACAGCCTTGGTGCTCCTTCCTTAATCTTACTGAATCCCTGGGTTTATTGCAGGAACCAATAAGACCTTCCAGAAAGGGAATACTACAATCATGGGGACCCCTGTGACCCCAGAGAGTGTCACCTCTCTCAGGAATGCCACAGTTTGCTCTATCAGGGACCTGTCTGGAAACCCAAGTGCCTATGGGGTTATTGCAGCTGCTGGTAAGATGAAAGGATTTTCTCCCAGGGGCTTGGAACTTCTGGGAGCAAAATGATGGGGTGGGAATGAGCTGTAGAATCCCCATCCCCTTGTATTCGGAGCTCCTGCCTCCTTCTCTGTCTATCTGTCCCCCACAGTGATGCTGAGTGCAAGCCTGGTTGCCACCATCCTCTTGGTGCTGTCCCGGCTCCGAGTCCAGGAGCGCCTGTTGCCACCTCTGAGGTTGCTGGTGGCTATGAAGGAGTCTCTGCTGCTGTCAGAACCGAAAACTTCACTGGTCTGAGGACAAGCACTTGCTACCATGTCACCCCAGTCCTAATGCAGCCAGGCGAGAGGAGAACAGATATAGGGATGTGTACACAGGTGCCAACACACCAGTCCTCTGAGACCTGGACTCTTTGCCACATGGAACCTTAAACCCCACTCTTGTAAATGTGACCCTAGAGGTTGGGGGGGTCCCCAGACACTCTGCCTGGACTTGGGGAGCTTGGATGGGAAACAAACCACAGCCAGAACAAAAGGGCTGGCCTCAAGCCACTCCCAGGGGATGGGACGACCCTGTGCTCAGACACTCCGGCTGCCCGCATCTAAGGGTGGTGATTAAAATTGCTTCATATCCTCTGCCTGCCTCTGGGCCTCTGTCTCCCTTGGCCAGGACAGCCTGGGGGTCTTTGCTGTAGTCCCTTCTCTGTGGAAAGGTGAGATTTCTCACCCAGGAAAGGTGAGATTTGGGGACCCAGCCTTGGGCGTCTCTGTCAGCCACTCTTCCTCTTGCTTCCTGGGAGCAGGAACAGAGGCCTGGGGTGGGAGGTGGTCTGCATTAACATCAGGCTTCTTGAAAGAACAGAGCTGAGGCAGTACTGCTACCTCTTTCCCCAAGCTGGGGAATCGCCATCTACCATGGCTTCCTTTTGGTGAGACGGAAGCTCCGTATCCGGGGGTGGTCTTGGTTTACCATCCCCTCTGATTTATTTTAGAGATAGGATTTTCCTCTGTCACTGAGGATGGAGTGCGGTGGTGTAATCATAGCTCACTGCAGCCACGAACTCCTGGCCTTAAGCAATCTTCCTGCCTTTGGCCTCTCAAAGTTCTGAGATTACAGGCATGTGCCACCATGTCTGACCTTCACCCTGTTTTAAAATACACTCTACTGCTGGTGGAGTGCAGTGGCTCATGCCTATAATCCTAGCAGTTTGGGAGGTAGAGGCAGGAGGATCACTTGAGGCCAGGAGTTCAAGACTATCCTGGGCAACATAGCAAGACTCCATCTCTATAAAAATTAAAAAAAAAAAAGTCATCCAGGTGTGGTGGTGCATTCCTGTAATCCCAGCTATTCTGGAGTTAAGGCAGGAGGATTGCTTGAGCCCAGGAGTTCAAGGCTGAAGTGAGCTATGATGATACCACTGCACCCCCAGCCTGAGTGACAGAGAAAAACCCTGTCTTTAAAAATTAAAAAAGTAGGGCGGCGCCTGTAGCTCAGTGGGTAGGGTGCCAGCCACATATACCGAGGATGGCAGGTTCAAGCCCAGCCTGGGCCTGCTAAACAATGATAACTACAATAAGAAAATAGCTGGGTGTTGTGGCGGGTGCCTGTAGTCCCAGCTACTTGGGAGGCTGAGGCAAGAGAATCACTCAAGCCCAAGAGTTTGAGGTTGCTGTGAGCTGTGACATTCTATTGAGGGTGACATAGTGAGACTGTCTCTAAAAAAAAAAACCTAAAAATAAATAAATGTAGGTTTTATTATTCAAGCATGGTGAGGCAAACAGATCAGGAAACAATTGCCACTAAAAAGACACTTTATTACTCACCAAAGAGTCACGCCAGGCTGTACAAGGCAAGGCCACACAGGAAACACCCAGGAGGCAGAGGGAGTGAGGGGGGAATGTGGCAGGACCTTTATTGTGGCTTCTATAGGAAGGAGCGGGTGAGGAGGGTGAGCAGGCTTTGGATTAGCTAGTTCGAATTATTTCAGCAGGCTCTGGGGTATAGGAGCTGTTCTGAGTTGTGTGCTTCCTGGCCCTGGGGTAATTAGGGTTAGGAGAGTAGAGAATATTGGCTTGGAGTGTAAGAGCTCTGTTAGGAAATGGGGTTACACTTGGAAGTTGTTTATCATCTCTAGGAATTCACTAGTCCTGGGAGGAGTTGTCCCTCTCTGGTCATTGAGGCCCCAGATGTCTGAGTCTCAAGAATACAGAAAATGTTGGCCATGGTGGCTCACACCTATAATCCTAGTACTTTGGGAGGTTGAGGCAGGGAGATTGCTTGAGGCCAGGAGTTAGAGACCATCCTGAGCAACAGTGATACCCTATGTCTACTAATAATAGAAAAATAGCCAGGTGTGGTGGTGGGTGCCTGTAGTCCCAATTACTGGAGAGGTTGAGAAAGAGGAATTGATTGAGCCCCGGAGTTTGAGGCTGCAGTGAGCTATGATGACTATGGCTGCACTCTAGTCTGGGTGACAGACTAGAAACCCTGTGTCAAAAAACAATCCCCCCATTACCCATTTCTGGGTAATGGGGCAAAAGTCTTCTCTGACCCTCAGTTTCCTCATCTGTGAATGGGATGATGAGAGCCCTGGCAGCCTCATTGTAGGGGAGTCCTGGGCACCCTTGAGAGGGACGCATGGACTTGGGGCTGCATTGTTTGGCATGCGGTGAACTGGCCCCAGATGATGAGATGTGGGGTGGGGAGAGAGGGAGCAGGTGCACTAGCAGGGGTTCTGGAGGCAATAAAGCTCAGATCTGGAACTCTGTCCCCCATGGAAAAAGGTGAGTGAAGTGTGTTTTGGAACGAAGCATGCTTTGGGCAGTGTGTTGGGGGCAGGTCCTCTGCAGTGGGAGTCAAGGCTGCAGCCAGAATGGAGGGTCATTGGAGGGCCCAGGCTCAGTGGTTGAAGACCTGAGATTCTCACTCCATCCTCCAGTTTAGCCTGTTGGGTGCTCCCTGTTTGTGCTGTGCTAACATGTCCTGCCCCAGACATGGAACTGCAGTGGGCTGCTGCCCCTTGGTAGGAAGAAGTTATGCCAGAGAGTTGAGCTTTGTTTCTAAGTTTTTCTCCGTTAACATGGTCAGGCCCATGTGTGCCAGGCTGCAGGGCTGCCCTTGGGTGCCACACACCACCTACATGGACTCGTGGGATTTGGACCTTCCTGGGGTGTCATTTGGATTCTCAGTGGAGCAAGCCACCATGCACTGGTGGCTCCAAACATCTGTCTTATTCTCTCAGGGTTTCAGGTTGTCCAGAGTAGAGTGTAGTGATGCAATCACAGTTAACTATAACCTCAAACTCCTGAGCTCCAGTGGTGCTCCAACCTGAGCCCCTGGAAAAACTGCTGGGATTACAGGTGCATGCCATGAGGCCAGCTAATTTTTCTATCTTTTGTAGACATGGAGTCTGTATTGCCCAGGCTGGTCTCTAATTCCTGATCTCAAGTGATCCTCCCACCTTAGCCTCCTAAAGTTCTAGAACCACTGGGTGACCTTCACTGGTGGTTCTTTGTTCCACTTGATGGTGGCTGCAATCATCTAGGGGCTGGGTTGGCTGGACATCCTAGCGAGAAAGTCTTGTCACACCTGGGACAGCTGGGCCTCTGCAGTGGCCTCCAGGGCAGGATGGTTGTATTTCTTCCATGATGACTCAGGGCTTCCCAAAGTGCAAAGCGGAAGCTGCTGGAACACCAGAACTTCTCCCATGTTCTGTGGGTTCAGTGGAGCCCACGTCAGCCCACATTCTGTGTATGTGTGTGTGTTGAGGTGAAAGGAGTAATAAGGACCTTAAGGATGTGAACACCCAGAAGTGGGGCTTATGGGGCAGTTGAGCTGTCCCAGGTTTAGCTAGAGGGGACAAGGCAGCTGCCAATGGATCAGGTCAGGGTTGGCTACCCCTCTGCTTGATCTGACTCACCTGGGCAGGTGACTTTGCTTTTCCACCACAGTTTTGTCATCTGTGCACCAGGATGATCACAGGGATAAATGACTGTCCTGTGTGAGCACGCCTAGATCCCAGCTGTCTTTGTTTCATCAAGCAGGGCTGTCTTTGTGCTGCCAGCTGCCCCTTTTGTCCCTGCACAGCCAGCTTGGTGACTTATTTCCAGGAAGCCCCAAGCTCAACATGGAATGGGAGGTGAGGGTTTGAGGAGCAAAGCCCAGGTCTTTCTGCCTGGAGTGCTCAGACCTGAAGGGGTTCTGCACTCCCCACCTCAACATTAATCTCTAGCTCCTTAGATTCCCCACCCCCATCCCCATGTCCACCTGGCACTGAGCTGGGAATCTGCTACCTTTACCCTCTCTCTTTTTTTTTTTTTTTTTGAGGCAGAGTCTCACTCTTTCACCCTGAGTAGAGTGCCATGGTGTGGTCACTTCTCACAGCAACCCCAAACTTTTGGGATCAAGCGTTTCTATTTTTCTATTTTTAGCAGAGATGGGGTCTCAGTCTTGCTCAGGCTGGTCTCAAACTCCTGAACTGATGTGATCCACCTGCCTTGGCCTCCTGGAGTGCTGGAATTACAGGCCATAGAGCTCTTTGCCCCCTTCTGATCACATGTCCTTGGAGAAGATGCGCCTAGTCTCAGCTTAACAGGGCAGGGCCCCAGAGCAGCTGGGAATGCTGTGGTTGTGGACTGTGATCTGGAACCCTGAGGGAGGGGTGTTTGGGGACTCCACGAGCATGCGGACTCTGGGGGTGCAGATCCCAGCATCTGCAGAGCAAATAAATTCTGATGGGCTCCAGTGGCCAGGAGGGGTTGGGGGGTGGGTATGGGAAAGTAGGGAAGGGATAAGGAGCCGTGTCTGTATTCTTGCCCAACTCCTGACATTTCTCCTCCTTTCCTTTTTTTTTTTTTAATTGAGGAAAATTCACAGAATGTAAAATTAACCATTAACTATTTTGAAATGTGCAATCCAGTGGCATTTAGCACATTCGCAGTGTTGCAAAACTATTGCTGTCACTCCAAAAGGAAAGTCCATCCCCATTAGCAGTCATTTCCTCATCCTCCAGCCCCTGTGGATTTGCCTGTTTCTGATGTTTCCTGTAATGGAATCATGTTCTGTGCTGGCCTTTTGTATAGGGCCTCTCTCACTGAGGGTGTTTTCAATGCTTGTCCATGCATGTTCCTTCTCTCTTCTTTTTTTGAGTCAGGTTATCAACTCTGTTGCCCAGGCTAGAGTGCAGTAGCATATTCATAGCTGAACGCAACTTCAAACTCCTGGGCTCAAGCAGTTTTCTTGCCTCAGCCTCTTGAGTAGCTGGGACTACCCACCATGCTTGGCTAGTTTTTCTATTTTTTGTAGACACAGGGTCTTGCTCTTAGGCAGGTCTCAAACTCCTATGCTCAAGTGATCCTCCACCTTGGCCCCCCAAAGTGCAAGGGTTATAGATGTGAGCCATCATGCCCAGCCACACAGATTTATTTAAGTTTTGAGTGACATGGGAACCCTCAGAAGGGAATGAGGACCTGAACAGCTAGAGTCAGTTACTTATATGCTGCACTGTGTGAGAAAGTGTAAGTTGTGAGAAGGAAGAAAATGATGGGGGAGGCTTAAAGATAAAAGTTATTTTATTATGGTCTACTTAGGATTCTCTCAGTGTCAACTTCCCATCCTCAAGGATAAGATGTATTGGGAGAACATCTTTCACATGGGAACTTTACCTCTTGTTTTTAAGAAATGGAACAAAGATCAGAGTGATCTTTTTGCACCTGTTATATCTTAAGTGCCTTTAACTTAAAAAGTCAATATGCCAGGCAGTGCCTATGGCTCAAAAGAGTAGGGCACTGGCCCCATATGCTGGAGGTGGTGGGTTCAAACTCAGCCCCGGCCAAAAACTGCAAAAAAAAAGTCAATATGCCACAGTGGCATATTTTGGATGGCAGATTCTTTTTTTTTTTAATGTAGCGTTTTTGTTCTTTTGGGGGGGGACAGAGCCTCAAGCTGTTCCCCTAAGTAGAGTGCCGTGGCATCACAGCTCACAGCAACCTCCAACTCCTGGGCTCAAGCGAGTCTCCTGCCTCCGCCTCCCAAGATGCTGGGACCACAGGCGCCCGCCACAATGCCTGGCTATTTTTTTTCGGTTGCAGCCATCAT